>CANTUT010000854.1:0-30000 GCA_947687605.1 Reutealis trisperma | reverse complement strand
AACAATCCCCCCTCCCCCTCACACACTTATTGAGCACATTGTGCTTAAGGTGTTAGAGATAAAGAAAATAGAAAGAAGAGAGATAAGAGGTACTACCCTAAAATTGGTTGTAAGAATAGAGTCATGATTGGATGTACCATTAGAAATTTCATTTCCTTAGAACATGGGCATGTCTGTGGGCGTGTCCATGCCTGTAAGAAATTTTGAACTTCCGCTTTTCAACATTCTAGTGGATTGGTTGAACATGCCTTTATCCTAGGGTGTGTAACTAGCTGCCTTGATCAAAATTAGAGGCTTTTCACCCCTTTTTCCTGCAAAAACTTAACTAAAAAATTGAATCACCCAAAAACAAAAATAAGCAAAATTAAAAAAAAAAAAAAAAGAAAAGTTAAACAACAATGGGTTCCCTCCCATTCAACACTTCTTTAACATCGTATTAGCTAGATGGTCGGGAGTGATTTCTCATTTTAAAGCTTGGAGATGAAGTATCTCCTTAACACTTTCCACCTCTCCTCCAAAATAGAGCTTTAATCTTTTCCTATTCACCTTAAAATCACCCTTTTCAGGGTGAGTAAGTTCCATAGCTTTATAGGGAAAGACTTGTTTCACTACAAATGGTCCTGACCATATAGATTTCAACTTACTAGGAAAACGTCTAAGCGGAACCTGATCACCAATATGAAACTCTCGATTCTGCTTGATGTGAGCATCATGCCATTGTTTAGTTCTTTCCTTGCTTGGCAGGTCAACAATAGATGGTCTCATTCTTTCACTCCTAGGCATCTCTATATGCTCAAATGACTTGCTCTTCTTCAATTGCTCGATAGCCTCAAGATAGGCCATATACTCAATGATCTCAGGTGTCTCAATATCTTTCTATCCCTACACAAGACACAACTCCAAAGGATCCTTGTGAACAATGTTAGAAATAAAATGCATAGTATCAACATTAGTTACATCATCAAAAGATCCACATCTTCAAGTGCAAGTGGGTGTTCCATAACTTTGGATATTTGCAAAACCATCTGCTCATTCCCCACCGTAAGTATTAACTTACCATTATGCACATCAATAGCAGCTCTAGTAGTAGTTAGAAATGGTCTACCTAGGATAAGTGACACATCAACATCCTCATCAATATCTAATATTACAAAATCTATAGAAAATATAAATTCACCAACCTTAACCAACACATCCTCAACTATGCTCTTAGGGTAAGTGATAGATTGATCAGCTAATTGAATACTCATACGTGTTGGCTTAAGTTCACCTAGACCTAATTTTTTGAACATTTTTGTATGGTATAACGTTAATGCTAGCCCCCAAATCAGCTATAGCCTTATTAATTTCCAAACTACCTATAAAACAAGGGATAGTAAAACTCCTTGGATTCTTAAGTTTTTAAGGTAGCTTCTTTTAGATGATTGCTGAACACCCCTCAGAGAGTTAAACCATTAACATCTCCTTAAGTTTCCTTTTATTGGAAAGTAGCTCCTTAAGAAATTTAGCATACTTCAGCATCTGCGAAAGAGCTTCCACAAAAGGAATATTAATATGCAATTGTTTAAAAAGTTTGAGAAACTTACTAAATTGTTCATCCATTTTATCCTTCTTCAACCTCGCAGGGTATGGAATGCATGGTTAGAACTCCTTAACCATAGTATAGTGTCTGTTTTCTCTTTCTTGCTAACTTCTTCATCCTTGGCACCATCATCCTCAACTATCAATTTCTCATTTTGCTTCTCAGGGGCTTTCACCTCCTTACCACTCATTAATGTAATGGCCTTGAGTTGCTCTTTAGGGTTAGTTTCAGTATTATTGGGCAAACCACCTAGAGATCTTTCAGATAGTGCTTTTGCAATTTGCCCAACCTGATTCTCCAGATTATGAATGAAAGCTTATTGGTTCCTTAGAGCTATCTTTGTGGTTTGAAATCTAGTCTCTTAAGCTGCAATAAATTTTTGCAACATCTATTCCAAATTGCTTTTCTTCTCTTGTTGAGGTTGGGATTGGAATCCAGGTGGAGGTCTCACACTGGATTAGTTATTCCAAGAGAAATTTTTTAGACGATTCCTCCAACCAGGATTATAGGTGTTGCTATATAGATTATTTTGCTATCTTGGTGCATTACCCACATAGTCCACTTACTCAGGCTTGGTAAAATTGTTCCCCATCTAGCAGTCTTGACTTTGATGTCCTCCTCCACACCATTCACAATACATGACTTGGGTAGGCTTAGCTAATAAGGCTAAGGTGTCAATGTTTTTATTCATAGCCTCAAGTTGAGCCTCCAAAGCTACTATAGGATCCACTTGATGAACTCCAGTAGTCTTAGTTCTTCCTTGATCTCGAGTGGGTTGCCATTGGTAGTTAGTAATTGCCATGTCCTCTATCAAATCCCTAGTTTGATGTAGTGTCTTATTATTAGTTGAACCCCCTGCAGCTAAATTGATTGCTTGCTCACTTGCATAATTCAAACCATTGTAAAAAGTTTAAACTTGCAACCAAAGTGGTAGGCCATGGTGTAGACCCTTTCTCAGCAAATCTTTAAATATCTCCCAAGTGGCATATGAAGTTTCAAAGTCATTTTACATAAATAAAGAAATATCATTCCTTAACTTCACTATCTTGGAAGGAGGGAAATACTTTTCTAGAAACTTTTCAGCTGAACCCTCTTAACGAGTAAAAGTGCTAGCAACAATGATTTCAACCACTGCTTAGATCGATCCTTCAACGAAAATGAAAACAACCTCTACCTACTTGCATCATCTAAAACTCCATTAATCTTGAATGTGCCATAAATTTCTAGAAAGTTTACCAGATGTGCATTAGGATCTTCATTAAGAAATCTATCAAATTGACAGGATTACTGAACCATTTGAATAACATTTGGTTTGATCTTAAAATTATTGGCAGCAACTGTCGGTCTCCTAATATTGGACTCGGCCCCTGTAAGAGTAGGTCTAGTATAATTTGACATTGTTCTTTAGTCTCTGTCTCCCATTGCTTCAACTTCTTCTTTTTGCTCCTCAATCTTCTCAACCACAACTAGCTCTCTTTCCTTCAACCTCTTATGCAGAGTACTCTCTATTTCAGGATCTATCTCTACCATGTTGGATGAACTAGCTCTGGTCATACAAGAATCAAGTAATCTAAAATATAAAAGATCAAGAATAATATTTAAAAAAAATAAAAAACTAAATCAACAGTCTCTATTATTTTACTAATATTATATAACAGTTTCCCCGGCAATGGAGCTAAAAACTTGATGTCGGCTTTATATTTCCACTAGGTTAAATAAACTCTAAGTCTATTATACCCTAGTTATAGGTAAATGTACCTATCATTTAGGTAGTATAACACAAAAGAGGTCGATCACATAAGGAAACTATATAAGTATTTAGCTCAAATGTTAACTATTGTCTAGTAAATCAAATTCCAAGAAAAACTAAAATTAAACTAAATTGGAAATTAAACTATATTAACTAAATGCAGTAAATAAACAAAATCAATGAAAAAAAATCAATGAGTAGATTATCTAGATAGAAACTCCCCCTAACTCATGCATTTCATGAATTACAAAACCAATCAAATCAAATAATGAATCAAGTTGGCAATCCTAAAAGTAGAATTAAACCTTTCTCAAATGAATTAATCCCCCTTGTGCTAAGAAAATTAAATAGAATCTCATCTTATTCAATAGCTTAGGCAAAGCATTAATATTAAGAAATTAAAAGCCAAAGGATTTTGTAAACCTATCTCTAGTATTCCAAGCAATCCGTAATATTCATGAGTGATCAAATCAAATTAGGGGTATCTCTACTCCTTAATAAGAAACCAAATATTAAATTAACATGCTAGCATTTGCCAATCAGATTTTATCAATAGATATCATGAATATAACTCAATCTAAGGTTGATTTGATTGAAAACCCAATCATTCAATCTATACAATCAAAACAAGGGTTTGTCCCATCTAGATAAATAAAGTTTAGTTCATGGTAAATTCAAAGAACAATGAACAAGAAAGAAGGGAATGAAAAATCAAACAATCTATAGATAAGTTCTTAAAAATCTTCTCTTCGATCTTGAATCACCCCTTTCAAATCCACTTGAATCTTGCTCTTCCCTCTTGATTTTGGCTATGATCTGTTCCTTTCTTCTCAAAGAGTTCTCCAAAAGTCAAACCCTCTAAAAAGTTAGACTCCTTTTTTTTTTTTTTTTTTTTTTTTCAATCGTCTTTTAAAGGTGTAACATTCATCTACATGGTCTAGGACATGCCCATGTCACTGGGCATGTAGGTGTCTATCTTTTTATGAAAATTAGCTCTTCCGTATGGGTTGCAACACACCTAGTTACACGGGCAGGATGGTTCAATAGGCCTTGATACACGCTCATGCTTCTGGGCGTGTTTCCTACTATGTCTTTAAGTCTTTGCCTAAAATTCACCGAATTCGTTCCTTAGCTTTGCAATTTTCTAACAAATTGATCAATGGCTTCCAAATTAGTTTAAACACTCAAAATGCTTCTAATAAACCACTTAACAAATAAATTAAACTAAATTTAATGATCAAACAAAGTAAGAACAAGGGATAAAATCTAATCAAATATACACTTATCACCAGCATCTACTAATTACATAAGTTGAATGGCACACTACCAAGACCCACTTGATGAAAATGGCTCTTTCATCCATGAATCAGTTTAAAGTGTGAAACGTGATCAGGGGAGACCAGCTTTGTCTTGTCAATTTAGGGAGGAGACCGATTTTGCTGCCAAGACATCATGCAAGTTGTTTTGTTATATTTTTATTATTTTTAATATAAGATTTTGTTGATTTATTTAGTGCTTTATTATTTATTTTATAAGTTTTAGTGTGTTTTGATGTGTTTGTTAGTGTTTTCAGTCTATTGATGAAAGGTACAGGAATGGTGCAAATTCGGTAAGAAGCTGAAATTAGGCTCTGAGACATAACCATAGACACTCCTATGTTTCTAGGCATGTCATTTGAAGTTAGTGCAGTAGGCATGACACAACCAGGCACACGCCTGTGGCGTTAGGCATGTCAATTGAAAATCAGTCCAGTAACTCTACATGGCTAGTGACACGCTTGTGTTGCTGGGTGTGTCCAACCTAAAAAATTGCTATTTAAACTAGGCAGCTAGGGTTTTAAAAGAGGAGGAGAATCACATAATGAGAGGGGAGAGCTATTTTTGGGGGAATATCTAAGGATAGCTGTAGGAGAAAAAAAGGAAGAGATTGACAATCTTCTTCAACACCAAGCCTTACTATTGATTATTGAAGATCACTTTTAATCTTTGTGATTTGAAAAAACACTTAGATTAGGATTGGGATTAAATTGTGGAAAGTTAACATTGAGGTTTATTTCTTCATCTTTATATTCATTATTATTAATTAAATTGATGAATTCCTTTGATTTCAATAATATTAAGATGAATTATTTAATTTCCATAAGCTAATTTCATCTTGGTCTAGGGTTTGTATGATGTTTATCATAAATATCAATTGACTGAATTATTTCCTAATTGTTTATGCGAATCTTTCTTAATTGCGTTGAATAATTGATTACGAACAAGTGCTTAGCTACCATTTGTTTAACTTAGAAATTGAATGATAGATCGAGAGAGGAAGTTTAATCGATCATAGGCACTGCTATGTCATGCATCAGACTTGATGTAGCTGCCCAAAACTATGAATTGAAGAATATTCATTACAGCATGCTGCCATCATTTTATAGGGTGCCGAATGAAGACCTATTGAACTTCATTAGGGATTTTTACTCCACCATCCATACCTTTCCTCTACAAGGTATGACTGAAGATCAACTATGGATGAGGTGTTTTCTTTACACTTTGAAGGATGTTGCTAAATCATGGCTAATGAAACTAACCGTAGATTCTTTAACAACTTGGGGGGAGGTGTACAACAAATTCATGGGGAAGTTCTATTCTCACAATAAGATAGCTGAGTTGAGGACCAAGATTGCTACATTCACATAGATGGATAGAGAACCGTTTCATGAGATTTGAGAGCAGTTCAAGATGTTGCAAATTCAGTGCCCCCACCACCACTATCCATTTCAGTTGCTGAACCAATTTTTCTATGATTGGCTCACTCTTTAGAGCCAAAGTACAGTGGATAATGCGACTGGAGGAGCAATGGGAGAGATTACTATTGAGGAGACTTACAATCTCTTCTAGATGCTTGGAGTGAACTCCCATCAGAAGTGTGTGAGAGATAGAAGGCAATGATTGCAAGAAGGAAACCTTAGGAAAGACATGGCTATGCAAATAACTGAACTTACAAGACAAGTCCAAATCTTGAACATAAAAGGAAATACTCTAGCATAACATCAAGAGGTATGTGGTATATGTGGTATTTTTGGGCATGGTGCTAACATTTGTTCCTTTAGTATAGATGTTTTTACAAGTGAACCTGAGTAAGCATAAGCTTTGGATGGCTTCCAACCTAGGGTATGGAATGACCTATACTCAAATAATTGTAACCCAAGTTGGAGGAACCATCCAAACTTTTCTTGGAAAAACAACAACCAGCAGCAACAACAACAAGCTTCATTTCAGATGCTACAAAGAGGACATCAATTCCAAGGAGAAACCTCAAACCAAAGTCAGGATATAAACTCCTTGGAGGATAGCTTGAAGGCATTCATTCAAGTTAGCACTCAAAATCAAAAGGCAAACAACAAGAGGTTTGACTCCTTGGAAGCATCCTTGAAAAAGGTGGAGACCCAAGTTGGACAAGTAGCCAATCAAATGCAAACACACTAACAAGGGAGACTACCTAGTCAACTGGAGCAAGCTAAGGCCTTCACGGTCTTTAAAAGTGGAAAGGTAATAAATAATACTACTATTGATAATGTTATTGATGCAGGTGCTCGATATGGAGACCAAGAAGAGGATGATTAAGGCGAAAGGCCTGCTGTCTTTCTAGTAGAAAAAGAAAAAGAGAAAGAGAAAGAAAAAGAGAAGGGGACATCCTCTTCACCAAAGTTGCACAAGGCCGATAACCCTTATCGACCACCAATTCCTTTTCTGAGTCGATTGAAAAATAATAAGTAAGACAAGCAATTTGAGGAGCTTTTCAATATGCTCTCTAAGGTAAGTATAAATCTGTCCTTGCTTGATGTAATTAAAAACATACCTGCTTTTGATAAATTTTTCAAAGAGTTAAATTCTAGAAAAAGAAGTCTAGGAGTGGAGGAAAAAGTAGTAGTCTTGGAGGTAACTAACATTGTACTCCAACACAAATTACCTCCAAAAGAAAAAGATCTTGGTAGCTTCATAATTGGCATTAGCATGGGTAATGGAAAAGCGGTAAAAGGCATGATAGACTTACGAGTAAGCATAAATTTGATGCCTTATGCGTCATTGATGTTGTTAAATGTAGGGGAGCTTAAACCAACTAAAATGTGTTTGCAACTAGCTAATAGGTCATTGAGATTTCCTATGGGAAGAAGTGAAGATGTCCTAGTTCAAGTAGGGGGGTTGATTGTGCTTGTTGACTTTGTGGTATTAGACACGGGTAATGAGTTATCTAGTGAGACTAAATTGCATATTTTATTAGGCAGACCCTTTATAGCAACAACTAATACTTTGATTGATGTTAAGAATGGAAAACGTACTATGACTATTTTGGGTCAAACCATTGAGTTTTCCATTTTTAAAAATTTAAATGCTCCAACCACATTATTGTATGAAGAATGCTCTTTCATTGATTGTATTAACAATTGTGTTCAAGATTCTTTAGAGGATAAGCTGGAACCCATTTTGACCCTTGAAAAAGGGGCTAAAATATTTGTTCTAGAAATTGCGAGTTACCTTGAGTGTTTGGACAAGGTAGAAGAGGTGGGAGTAAAAGAAGAAAAATTATTAAAGCTCCCATCAATCCAAAGTGAGAAGAGAGAACCACCTCCTTCCCTAGAACTTAAGGAGCTTCCAAAGCATTTAAAATGCATTTTCTTAGGAGAAGGTGAAACTTTACCTATTATTATTTCAGCTTTATTGAGTGAAACTAAAGAGGAGAGAGTAGTAAATGAGCTGAAAAGATTGAGGAAAGCAATAGGTTGGGGGTTGAGTGACATCAAGGGAATTAGTCCCTCTATGTGCATGCATTAGATAATTTTAGAAGAGGAAGCTAAACCTGTGAGGGATCCTCAAAGGAGATTGAACCTCAACATGAGTGAGATAGTGAAAAAAGAGGTGCTAAAATTGCTTAATAAGGGAGTGATTTATCCTATCGCTGATAATGAGTGGGTTAGCCCTGTTCATGTGGTTCCTAAGAAATTGAGGATCACAGTGGTAAGGAATGTAAAGAATGAATTAGTCCCAATGAAGACTACCACAGGTTGGTATATGTGCATTGATTATAGAAAATTGAACAACGCCACTAGGAATGATCACTTTCCCCTACCCTTTATCGACCAGATGTTGGACAAACTATATGGTCACATGTATTTTTGCTTTGTTGATGGTCTTTTAGGTTATTATCAAGTGGCTATAGCACCGGAGGATCAGCCAAAGACCACTTTTACTTGTCCTTTTGGGACACTTGCTTTCCTAAGGATGCCTTTCAGGTTGTGCAATGCACCAGCAACATTTCAGCGGTGCATGATGTTAGTATTCTCTGACATGATCGATGACTTCATTGAGGTATTTATGGATGACTTTTCTGTTTTTGAAAATTCTTTTGATGATTAACTTAATAAATTAAGTCTTATGCTTGAAAGATGCATTGAGTGCAATCTTACTTTGAGTTACGAGAAGAGTCATTTCATAGTAACTCATGGAATTGTGTTGGGCCATGTTGTCTCTAGTAAGGGCATGGAAGTGGATAAGGCTAAAGTGGACTTAATTGCCAATTTAACCCCTCCAACATCTATTAAGGGGATAAGAAGTTTTTGGGTCATGCAACTTTTATAGGAGATTTATTAAGGACTTTTCTAAAATAAGTCAACCATTGTGTAACTTGTTAGGAAAACAAGGTCCTTTTATTTTTGATGAAAATTGTATGATAGCCTTTAATGCCTTGAAAGAGAGGCTCACTAGTGCACCAATCATTGTAGCCCCTAATTGGTCTTTACCTTTTAAAATTGTGTGTGATGCATCTAACCATCCATTAGGGGCTGTTTTGGACAAAGGGTTGAGAAATTTTTGAAAGTAATTTATTATGCAAGCTTGACCCTTAATAGTGCACAAATGAATTATACAACTGGGAAGGAAATGTTAGCAGTTGTTTTTGCATTAGATAGGTTTAGGGAATATTTGATTGGGTCTAAAGTAATTGTGCATTATGATCATATTGCTTTGAAATATCTCTTGACTAAACAACACGCTAAACTAAGCTTAATTAGGTGGGTGTTACTTTTGCAAGAGTTTGACTATGAAATTAAAGATAAAAAGAGGAGTGAAAATGTTGTAGCAGACCATTTATCTAGGTTACCCTTTTTAGAAAATAGTCTTGCATTGAGTAACACTTATAGAAATCTCAAGTCATTTCCTGATGAGCAGATGTTTGTTGTGTCACACATCCCACGGTTTGTAGACATAGCTAATTTTCTTGCGTGTGGTGTTGTGCGACCTGATATGCCTTATCAAGAAAAGAAAAGGTTCTTACATGTTACTAGGTATTATCATTGGGATGAACCTTATCTATTTAGAATTTGCAAAGATGAGATTGTTCGCATGTGTGTTCCGAAAGATGAGTAATAGAGTGTCCTTAAATTTTGCAATGATCTCAATTGTGGTGGACATTTTGGAGTTAAGAAGACAGTTGAAAAAGTGCTATAAAGTGGTTTGTATTGGCCTACTCTTTTCAAAGATACATATTCTTATTATAAGCAATGTGATAGATGCTAAAGAGTATCAAATATCAATAGAAGAAATGAAATGCCCTTTACAAATTATGTTGTTGTTGAAATCTTTAATGTGTGGGGTATTGACTTTATGGGACTATTTCCTATCTCTTTTAGCTTTCAATACATTTTGGTTGTTGTTGATTATATTTCCAAATGGGTGGAAGCAACCCGTACTAACGATGCTAACGTTATGGTTAAATTTGTGAAAGAGTTTATTCTTAGCAGGTTTGGCACGCTGAAAGTGATCATTAGCGATGGAGAGAGCCATTTTTGCAATAAGTTATTTGAAAAGCTAATGCAAAAGTCTGGAGTGAAACATAGAGTGGCAACCCCTTATCATCCATAAACTTTAGGTCAAGTTGAGATTTCAAGCAAGGAAATCAAAGGCATCTTGGAGAAAACGATGAACATGTTAAGGAAGGATTGATCTGTTTGACTTTGCAATGCATTATAGGCATATAGGACAACTTACAAGACTCCTTTGAGAATGAGTCTTTATCGGATATTATATGGTAACGCTTGCCATTTACTAGTGGAATTGGAGCACAAGGCATATTAGGCGATCAAAGCTTTGAGCTATGACATGGTGAAGGCAAAAGGGGAATGACTATTGCAAATGTTAGAATTGGATGAACTCTAAAATGAAGCATATGAGACTTCTCGCATCTACAAGGAACAAACTAAACTCATTCATGACAAACTCCTTGTAAGGAAGACCCTTGAACTTGGGATGAAAGTATTACTTTTCAATTCTTGATTGCGTCTATTTCAAGGTAAACTCAAATCTCGTTGGAGTGGTCGTTCACTATTTCTATGGCATACCCTTTTGGAGCAATTGAATTGCTTAACTCTCGCACAAATGAAACTTTTAAAGTTAATGGTTAGAGAATTAAACCATATTTTGAGGGGAGTAAGGAATTTGAGGAGACTCAGAGCATTTTGCTTAGCGATCCTTAAAATCTTCCCTAGCTAAGACAACATTAAAGAAGCGCTCAATGGGAGGCAACCCATTGTTTTATTTTTGGTTTAATTCTTTTTTTTTTGTTTTCTTCTCTCTCCTATAACACATTGAGGACAATGTGTTGTTTTAAGTGTGGGGTAGGAGAAGTGTTTTGTTTTTATTTACATGCTCCTAGTTTTTATTGAGTCTTGAAATTTAAGTGAATTGGGTTATGATTATGGTATGAATTTGAAATTATGAATTTGAAATTTACCCTCGTTAGATAAAAATTGGTTTAATTTTTGTTTTTTTTTTGCATGACAATGGTTTGTTGAAGTGTGGCTTATTTGAATTAATCTTTTGTTAAGGATTAAATGTGGTAGTCATGTTAGGCAATTGAATTGATAGATTCAAGCATGCCTAAATTTGAAACTTTAGTTATCTTTTTGAGCATATTATATTCCACTATTACTTTGGTTGAAATGCATATTATCTTAGGTAGCTTGACTATTTTTCTTGAATAAAAAAAAAATGAAAAGTGATTATGCTAAGGAGATTTGAAAATTAAATCTTATTCCACTGTTCTTGATTCTTTTTAAACAAAAGGAGTTAAGATTATGAATAGTGCTAATAGCCGTTTGAACTTGAGTAACCAAGGGCTAGCATCACCAATGTTTGCATTCATGTCAAAAGGCTAGGATGATAGTTCATATAAGTCGGGCTTCTTAAGTAATTCAAAAGAAGAATAAGAAATTGAAATGCATGATCATAAGAAAATAAATGAAAAGTCAAGTGAATGGTCAGGTACCTAAGAGAAAAATCTAAATAAATCTTCTTTGCTTTAACTTTTGTATTTATGGAATTGTTTGCTCAAGCTTATAACTTTAGAATTTAGGTTTCAGGTTTATGAGGTTTGTTTTACGAGATTTCTTGATTCGACTATTACATTCAAAAATTAGCATTTGATTGAGAATTTTGAGCTATACTGATAATAAGTTGTCATATGTTTAATTTTCTTTGACTAAAAAGGGGAAGGTTTTACTTCATGTTGTTGTTATGATTTGGTTTGCTTGAGGACAAGCAAAATTCTAAGTGTGGGGTAGTTGTTTTATCGTATTTTTATTGTTTTTAATCTAAGATTTTGTTGATTTATTTAGTGATTTATTATTTATTTTATAAGTTTTACTGTGTTTTGATGTGTTTGGTAGTGTTTTCAGTCTATTAATGAAAAGGTACAGGAATGGTGCAAATTTGGCAAGAAGCTGAAATTAGGCTCTAAGACATAGCCACAGACATGCCCGTGTTTCTAGGCATGTCATTTGAATTTAGTCTAGTATGTATGACATGGCCAAGCACATGCCCATGGCGTTGGGTGTGTTAATTGGAAATCAGTTTAGTAACTCTACATGGCCAATGACATGCCCGTGTTGCTAGGTGTGTCCAACCTAAAAAATTTGCTATTTAAACCAGGTGACTAGGGTTTTAAAAGAGGAGGAGAATCATATAATGAGAGGGGAGAGCAATTTTTAGAGGAATATCTAAGGATGGTTGCAGGAGAAGAAAGGAAGAGATTGATGATCTTCTTCAACACCAAGCCTTGTAATTGATTATCGAAGATCACTTTTCATCTTTGTGATTTGAAAAGACACTTAGATTAGGATTAGGATCAAATTATGGAAAGTTAACATTAAGGTTTATTTCTTCATCTTTATATTCATTATTATTAATTGAATTGATGAATTCCTTTGATTTCAATAATATTAAGATGAATTGTTTAATTTCCATGAGCTAATTTCATCCTGGTCTAGGGTTTATATGATGTTTATCACAAATATCAATTGATTAAATTATTTCTTAATTGTTTATGCAAATCTTTCTTAACTGAATTGAATGATTGATTACAAACAAGTGCTTAGCTACCATTCGTTTAACCTAGAAATTGAATGATAGATCGAGAGAGGATGTTTGACTTCTGAATCCATTCAAATAGGGTCTTAGGTTAAATTAGAAATATATGCCTAAGATAGAATTTTGAGTTTTCAGAGAAAAGATTAATAGATTTAGATTTATCAATGCGAAAGCTAGTAAGTTTATTTCTATTAATTTGATTGATAAAAACAAGAACTGTAGCATAATCAGTTGGGATAATTCTTGAACTAACCATAGTGATAAATGGATTGTAAACCCTAGACACCTGCATATCATTGCATCAAAACCCTACATTCTAAATAAACAATCTATTTAATTTTTTTGTTCTTTTAAATTAATTCTTTTACAATTCACAAATCATCGATTTTCTTTGCTTTCATTTAGTTTTCACAAAATTTATAATTAATTACCCAATTAGACACTTCTTTGAGAGATACGACTTTGGGTGCTTCCTATATACTATGATTGACTTGTATACTTGCGGGTAGCTTTTGGACAGCATATTTGTGAGTGAACAAGCCATTATAAAGTAGATCACTGATTTGTACAATACAAAGGTGTGAATCCTCAATTTTACACCCTTATGACACGATCGTACCATGGCAATCATTAAGTTTAACGTATTATGCAGAGCCGTTACAGTAGTCTCGCTAGCCAGTTAATGGGCGGGAGTCCAGGGGGCAGGCCCTGAAAAGAAAAATTGGTCTTTAAGTGCATTACCATTTAGGCACCCAATTTTCCAGCATAGACCAACATGAATCTCTAAAAAAAAAAAAAGAGTGCCACATGTCAGCGGATCCACCACCCAGCCTAAGGGATTTAGTTGGGCAGTCCTGCTGATTCGGTAAATCTGCAAGGCACTTCGGTGGCTGGTCCCCTCTGTGTATAATAAATTTCAAAATTGATGTATTTAGCCAATTTTCACCCTTTTTCAGTCCTATCCTTCTTGTAATTTTTCTTTTCTTTTTTTCCATACTATTCCCATATCCTTTGCCTATAAATACCTCTCCATTTCTACCATTTCATTAACCACCTTGAGTTAAAGTAGATGGCTATCCTCTAATTCCTCTTTTTCTCTCTCTCTCCAATCAATCTCTTTTAATTAATTAATTAATCCTTTTAATTAATTAATTAACCCACCCCAATAAAGTTAATTAATCTTTTTAATTAATCACTCAATTAATTAATTGATCCTTTTAATTAATTAATCACTTTTTCAAAAATCAATCCATCCTATTAATTAATTAATCTTTGTAATTAATTAATCAATCTGCTCACTCCACTTAATTAGTTAATTAATTATTTTCAATTAAATAATTAATTCATCAATCAAACCATCTGTTCTCATCCTTTTTCCTTTAGAAGGATTCTCGCTTTTCGGTATCAATAAAATTGAATATCTGTCCATCGAAACCTTTCGCCTGCCAAAGTAAAGGCTTAGCATTTCTTCTCTCACACTTAAAACACTCGAACCAAATTAATCTAATCAATCCCTAAACCCCTCCACTCAATCTTGGAATGAACTATGTAGGTTTTGATAATCTATTCAATGGGGTACATGGGCACTTTTGAAATTTAAATCTATACTGCAAATCCAAATCCAAATTAAATCCCTTTTTACCTTTTGATTTTTCAATATAATCATTTATATTTTTGCTATATTTGTAAGAGAATTTGTGGTCTTCCTAGTACCCATAAAAGTTAGAGAAGACATCCCATTTTTAATTAATGTATTTATTAATTTAATTACTTTGAGATTAAGGAGCGATTATGTGATTCTCCTAGAATTCATAAGGACTAGAGGGAACACTCTCTTTAATTTATGGATGATTTTACTTAATTGCCCATTTCAATTTCTATACTCTCATATTATGCCATGCTCATGCATTTAAATGCCATCTTATAATTTTCATCTTATAAACATCATCCATGAAATTAATTTTCAAAGTCAAATTAAACTTAAGAGCCAAATCTTGATTATTTAAAACTAAAAACCTAGTCTCAGAGCTCAATCTAGTTAAAAAGCAGTGATTTTATCCTTGGATAAATTAATTAACTAAAATTAATGAATTAGATCACAAATGGTTTTTCCTTAATTTTTCCATTTTAAAAATAAATTAGGGTGGCCATTTCTGAAATTACTTTTCAAAATCAAAAATCAATTTTCTAAACGATAATCATTTTAATCATGAGTACCAAAGTTCATTCCATAACCTCTTTAAAAATCACTCACCTTTCCTTGAGGAATATAAGCAAAGGAAGGGCATTTGAGCGAGGTCTCACATAAGGCAAGGCACACTCAATATGTTTTCATAAGTCCTTGCCAATGACATCTAGAAAGCTCAGTTGCTTTAGAAGCCACAAAAATCTTGTTGATATAGAAATCAAGAAGAGCAAAGAATAACATTCTTTAGGGAAAATTAATTAGGAGGACCAAAGCGTAGATTTGAAAAATATTTTTGAATAAGGAAAAGCATGAGAAGAAATAACAAACATTCTTTAAAGATAAAAGATCATGGGAAAACATAGAAAAATTGATGATATGTTCTAGTTTAAATAATCCTTGAAGTGTGTCTCTGAAAATCTCAAATCCATCTATTCGTATTCCTAAGAGCTTACCACATTCAATGCATTTTCATAGCCCTAATAACTGCTCCCGAATTCCCAGTTTAAATGAACATAACTTTTGAAAAATGCTGCATTATTGATCACTGAAAGCGATTTTGTTCTAATTATGTAAGGAGGAATAGCTGTACCAAATAAGGCTCAACGAGTGCGTCATTGCCCTAAGATTAGGCACTTCATAAGTCAACCTTAAAGACTCTAATAAATATACTCCTAGTTGTTGCGAACTTGCTTCCTCGCACCAACAAAAATGAGAGCTTTTAATAAGGGATAAATCTGGCACCATTAATTGGTTCAGGCAAAAAAAGCCCATTGAAACTAAGTCTAAGGCCAACAAACCCCAGCAAGTAAGGTCACAAAGTGCAAGTCCAACTTACAGGTGTATAAGCACCTCACAAGCTTCTGACATCTCAATAGCAGGCAACTCACTAGAAATAGTAGGCAGCTCACTAGAGTTAGACTCACCAAAAGCCATTGCCTTACCTTACCACCAGGTGACCTCATAGCACATCCCTCTCTTAAGGAACACCAAAAGCCATTAGAACACCTCCTTGAGCACATCCAAGTGCATGGGATATGATTTCTGACACAAATGGAAAATATAAAATAGGTCAAAGGGCTAATGGAAAGAGAGCAAGAGGAAACCTTAGACTCACCAAATTTTTTTGTATATATATGTGTGTATGTGTGTGTGTGTGTGTGTGTCTATATATATATATATATATATATATATATATATATATATAGACACACACACACACACACACATATATATGTGTGTGTGTGTGTGTGTGTGTATAGACATACACACACACACACACACACACACATATATAGTATCACACACACACACACATATATTATGTGTGTGTGTGTGTGTGCGCGTGTGTCTATATACACACACACACACACATATATTATGTGTGTGTGTGTGTGTGTGCGTGTGTCTATATACACACACACACACACACATATATATATGTGTGTGTGTGTGTGTGTCTATATATATATATATATATATATATATATATATATATATATATATATATATATATATATATAGCCACACACACACACACATACACACACACATATATATATATATGTGTGTGTGTGTCTATATATATATACATATATATATATATATATATAGCCACACACACAAACACACACACATATATATGTGTATGTGTGTGTGTGTGTGTGTGTCTATATATATATATATATATATATATATATATATATATTGTAATATGTGACCTCCTCAAACTCAAAATTGGCCATGTTTTGATATTTGGCTCCCCTAATCCTAAAAGCTAAAAGAATATATAATGTAGGGCTGTTCAAAAAGACTAATGAGTTATTGGAACTATATGCAATTGCATAATAATCAATACAACTCAGGTTTGCTAAATGTAAAAGTTAAAACTTCAAATGACAAAACTTATTTTATTAATATAAAAAGGAAAGGATCGTGCATAAAAAAAATACATAAAAATTTGTCAATTGTTATTGTGTTATGTTTTTTTTAGTCTTCTTCCCGTTCTTTTTGTATTGTGTTCAACATTGATCAGTCCTCAGGGAGAGAGTTTTTTTAGAAAATGGAAGAACAAGAAAAGGAAAAATTGTGTGTGCACTTTTCATGAGATAAGATTTTATATGTTATTGAAATTTAATTGTACACATTAAATATTATATTTATATTTTAAGAATGAGTTATAAAATCAAATACACACAACTTAATGTTTCAATTTAACACATAATGAAGAAATTGAAGATTTATAATTTTATATTTATTTTTTTTGTTTTTTCTTACATAGTTTATAAATTATAGTTGTATTAAAAAGTTTTGATACATTGTTTTGAAGCATATCTATATTACATAATGCCTTTGACCTCCTCCCCCTGTTCCCCAAACAAAATATATTAGCTTTGTCCTTGAGGCAAATAGGCACAGGACTCAAAAGCTAATAATCAAACTTGCCAACATACAACCTCCTATATCTCTCTAGTGTCATATGACCCTAATTCTCTCTCTTAGATGCTGCAATGTGGTGCCCTAAATTATGATCCCAAGACCAAGGATGGGAAGGTATAAGCTCAAAGCCAATAAGTTTCTCCTAATAAAAGTCTCTTTTACTAAATAGAAAGACAAGATCTATATATTATAACTCAATACATACACAAGTTACTGACATAAGTATTGGATGGTTTGAAACACTTCCTATATGTTTGTTATAGGATCAAAACAATTGAGAGCTCCACAAATCCAAGCAAGAAGCCTCACATTACCTTCAAATCCAAATAAGGTCTCTTGTGCCCGATCAATTTATTGAACATTTTAATTTCTAAACTCTTAAAATATAATGTAGTTTTGTCCTTCAATTATTATAATATAGAACACTTTATAATATAGAACACTTTAGTCTTTTAAAATCTAATACTTTTCGTTGAAGTTGGTTTAGAGATTAGCAACCTATTTTGAACAAATGAATTAAAAATAGAGAATCCATTTATAAATAAATTTCAAGTACAATGAATTTACAAATGAATTTTTATGTTCAAAAGGACATGACTTAAAATATTAAATGCAATTGAATTCCATATTTTTATATTTGGAATGAGTCTATAATTGAATTAAATATTTTTCATATTTTCTAAAATACCCTCAATATATTAAATCTCATTAAAAAAAAAGGTGACATAACTAAAAAAAATTAATTATATCTCATAATTATAATTAATATTTAATTTATAAAATATGATTAAAAAATTGAGAAAGATACAAGTTAAAAAATGAAGTGAAAGAGAGATTAGAACAGTAATATGAGAAGAGAGAGAAAAGAAGAAAGTAATAAGAGGAGAGAGAGAAGAAAAAAGAGTATTTTTATGGGTAACATTTTATTTAGTTAGTTTTGTAAAATTTATTTGAAATTTTCATATATTTAATAGAATTTGTTTGATTATGTTAGAATTAAATTTGTATAATTGAAATAAATATTTTTTAATATTCTAAATGTAAAATTTTTTAGAAATATTGAATTCAAAGTGAATTAGGTAAAATTTTGCAGAATTTATTTTTTAAATGAGCAATAAAATTGCTAATTTTAAAATAGTAGAGATAAAGTGCTAATTATGTTAAATATTAAGACTGTTATTGTAATTTATTAAAAAGAAATTGAATATACAAAAAGAAAAGATAAAAAGCAAACCATTAACCGACATTAGCCTCAATTATCTGTAAGATGGATTAACTAATCATATTACACGGCTCTATCACATGCAGTTTTCATTTTGATTTTGACATCTTAATTAACATTAACTATTCCCAAATATAATCGCATATGATAGTGCCAAGTTGCTTCAATAATTTATAGGTAAACAGCTGCAGCATTACGGTCATTGTTAAATTTAATCATATGAAAGCTCGCCAAGCATTGGCAGTGCCATTAGGGCACTCTATACGTTTGCCATCCAAGTAAAAATATATTGATGAACCATATGTAATTATTATAATTAATATTAAAAAAATATAGAGTACTCTATACCTATAAAAAAAAAAAAAAAAAAAGAAATCCATTTGAATTAATTCTATTTTTATCCTTGCCGAATACATTAGTGCACTCTATGCATATAAAAACATGGCATTCACTAAAATTAATTTTATTTTTATTCAACTCAAAATCTCATAATTACCGTGTAATTATAATAATAAAGTCAATTAACTAATGGTACATTTAAAATTACTGTCCGATATTAAAAAATACTTTTAAAATTTTTTAATTTAATTAATTAATTTTTATTATTTTTTTTCAAATATGTTTCTCATATAAATTTTAATTTATTTTTTTTACTTAAAAATTATTAAAGGAAATTTAAAAAAAAAATTTTTTTTATTAAATACGCATCTGAAGAACACAATACCAAATCACAATCAATCCTATTTCTATTATAATTTAAAGTCAACGTGCTTCAAGTACTTTAAAGCAAGGTGGATCATAACAACGGACAACAGTATCGTTTAGCCACAGATTAAATACCAGAACATCAAACTCTTCTTCTCTGTATCAAAACCCAAAAAGCAGTTCCAAATAAGTCACCTACCCTTTCCCTATATCCTTCCTAACCACCACCTCCATGGAAACACGATGGCCTGAAATTCTGGGTTCCAAAAACTGGGAAAATCTCCTTAACCCACTGGACCTCAACCTCCGAAAATTAATTCTCCGCTGCGGCGACTTCTGCCAAGCTACCTACGACGCCTTCAACAACGACCAGAACTCACCATATTGTGGCACAAGCCGCTACGGCAAACACAGCTTTTTCCAAAAAGTGATGCTTGAAGAAGCCGAAAATTATCAAATCTCTTCTTTTCTCTATGCCACAGCACGCGTAAGTCTTCCTGAAGCCTTTATTCTCCACTCTCAGTCCAGAGAATCATGGGACCCGCGAATCTAACTGGATCGGCTACATAGCTGTCACCACTGACGCCTACACTAAACTCCTCGGCCGCCGAGAAATTTATATTGCTTTTCGCGGGACGACAAGAAATTATGAATGGGTTAATCTTTTAGGAGCAAAGCTCGAGTCGGCCAAACCATTATTAAATGTTAGTACCTTTGAAATGGAAGATACTAATAAAAATAGCAACAGTGACAGTGACAACGAAGATGACAATGATAAATTCCCAAAAGTGATGCTGGGTTGGCTTACGATTTACATTTCAGACGATCCCAGATCGTCTTTTACGAAATTAAGTGCAAGGAACCAGCTGGTGGCAAAGATTAAAGAGTTACGAGAACTATATAAAGATGATGATTTAAGTATAGTTTTTACAGGGCATAGTCTTGGTGCTAGTTTATCAATTTTAGCTGCTTTTGATTTAGTAGAAAATGGGGTTACAGATATTCCAGTTGCTGCTTTTGTTTTTGGATCTCCACAAGTTGGAAATAAAGCTTTTGACGAAAGATTTAAGAAACACCCAAATCTTAAAGTTCTGCATATAAAGAATAAAATTGATGTTATTCCACATTATCCAGGAAGATTAATGGGTTATGTACATACAGGAACAGAACTTGAAATTGATACAAGAAAGTCGCCCAGTTTGAAAGACTCGAAGAATCCCAGTGATTGGCATAATTTGCAGGCTATTTTGCATATAATTGCTGGGTGGAATGGTGAAAATGGGGAGTTTAAATTGCAAGTGAAGAGAAGTTTGGCTTTGGTTAACAAGTCATGTGAGTTTCTGAAAGATGAGTTATTGGTGCCCGGGTCTTGGTGGATTGAGAAGAATAAAGGGATGGTTAGAGGAGAACAAGGAGAATGGGCGTTGGCTCCGCCGGATGAGGAGGATCAGCCTGTCCCTGAATATTGACTGTTTGGAGAGAGAGAATTCGAGATGTTGGCGTTGTCTTTTTTTTTTTTTTTTTTTTTTTTTTTTTTTTTTTTTTGTGGATATGGGTATTGGGCCATAGTAACTCGCATTGGAGTTTTCCTATTTCCATTTGCATGTAGGCTTGTAGAATGTGCCATTTTGGCTTTAATTAATAAAATCATGCTTCTAATGAATGTGACAATTTATAATCAATTATCGTTCTTACGAAAATAAAATTAAAAAAAAAAAACCGATTTATAAATATTAGTTTAAATAATCTTTTGTCCGTCCCTTGCTATATTTCGTATCTCTTTATATTCAACTTCATTCTTTATAATTCTAAAAAAATATAAATATTATTAGTTACACTAGATAATTCATTACAACAAAACTACTAACAAATCTCTCTCACCATATAACTTAGTAAAATGGAGCTCTAAAATTTTCTCCAATGTATAAACTTGTCGGATATCACCCTTGTGATCACAAATGCTTCAAATCTCGAACCTTTATCAATAACTCTTAATAAAAAATACAAGTTGAAAAGGAGAAGTAAGATATGATAGCTCGGTACAAAAGCTCACATTCCTTACAAGATCTAATGAAGAATTAATTGACTGAAAAATAATAGCTTTCCTCGAGAAGAGAAACAATATAGTACAATGCTTATATAGCTCAATATGAACTGAGCTATACACTAGCTTACTAACTAAAGCTTAACAGAAAATGAAATTACTTAACTGACTTGAAACTAACATGTTGATTAAGCATTTAACTAAGTAACAAATCTAATGATAAGCAAACAATAAAAACAAGCTTAGCAGAAGCAAATATGATGCAATAGCCTCTGTCAAACTGGAGCACACACTTTGTGAATGCCCAGTTTAGAAATTCCAGTTTAAAAGGAATGTGGAGCAAGAGGCTTTGTAAAATAGTCAGCAAGTTGATTGAAGAAATAGGAAGGTTGTTGCTAAAGTTTCTGCCTTACCAAATGACAATCTATTTCTATAAGTTTAGTCCTTTCATGAAAAATAGGATTTTTTGCAATATGGATTGCAATATGAAGATCAAGGCTGGCTTAGAATGTGGAATTTTAAGATCTTGAAATAGATATAAAAACCATTGAAGCTCACAAGTTAAGGATGCAATAGCTTTGTATTATGCTTTTGAAGAGGATCTAGAAATGGTGGCTTGTTTCTTGGATTTCTAGGATATAAGGGATGATCTAAGAAAAACACAAAATCCTATAATAGATCTTCTTGTGTCAAGGCATGAGGCCTAATTAGAATCTGAAAAACCTTGGAGTTCCAAAGAGAAAGAGCTAGAGAAAAATAAACCTTGACCTAGGAGCTTGCTTGATGTACCTCAGTATCCTATAAACAACTTGCAAGTGTATTTGTTTAGGTTTATAAAAGTATTGGGACATGTTGTACAATAAAAGAAATATCAGGCCTATTTATTGTGAGATACAACAACTAACCAACAAGTTGTTTATACTTTGTACAATCCACATCAGCAGAAAAGTCATTTGTAGTCAAATTTGAAGACTGAACCATTGGGGAAGAAGCTGGTTCGGACTATGAAAAACCAATATCTTGTAAGAGGTCAATGGTATATTTTCTTCGACTAAGATTAATACCATCCTTGCTTCTTGCAATTTCTAAACCAAGGAAGTATTTGAGAATACCAAGGTCATTTATTTGAAATTAATTGTGAAGAAACTCTTTAACTTTTGTAATAACTTTCAATGAAGGACTAGTAAGTATGACATTATCCACATAGACTAAGAAGACTAGAAAAGATGCTTTAATATGTTTAATGTACATAGAAGAGTCAAATGTAGTAGAAGTGAAGCCAATTGAAAGAAGCGCAACAAACAATTTTGTGTGCCATTTTCTGCTAGCTAGCTTGAGACCATGCAATGACTTAATCAACTTGCAGGCATGATGTGGAGGGACTTGTATACTTGGTGGAGGGCTTATATACACTTCCTCATGGAGATCACCATGGAGGAAGGCATTATTAATGTCAAGTTGGTGGGGATGCCATTGTTGAGTTGCTGCAATAGAAAGGAGGGTTCTGATGGTTATGACTTTGACAATAGGAGAAAAAGTCTCCAAATAGTCAATTCCAGCTTATTGTACAAACCCTTTAACCACCAAACAAGCTTTACATCTTCCAAGTGAGCCATCTTAGTGATATTTGGCTCTAAAAATCCATTTCCAACCAATGGGGACTTTACCTGCAGGTAATGGAACAATCTCCTAGGTCTGATTCCTCTGAAGTACTTGAATTTCTGATTGCATTGCTTCTTGCCAAAATGTTTCCTTGAGAGCTTGTTGATAAGTTTTAGGTTATTTTATTTTAGTTATGTTTAAGGCAAAAGATTAGTGTTGGGCAAGATTAGTATAGGAAAGAGCTGAGACTAATGTGTGAGGGGAAGTTTTGGGTTTAAGGGATGCTATTTGAACCTGAAAATCTTTAAAGGCAACTTGTGTGGTTATATTTCTTGTAGACCTTCTTGGTTAAGGTTGACAAGATGGATTGGAATCTGAATTAGGCAAAGAAGCAATAGGCATAGGGTTTGCAAGTATATTAATGGAGTTGATAGAATGTCTGGAGGGTAATGGTGATGGTATTAGGGGTTAGTAATGAGAAGCAATAGGTATGGAAGGTAGTTGTAGGTTATTAGGTGAATGTGATGAACTATAAGGTAATAGTGTTTATGTTGGGGATAATGTAGGTTATGATGTGTTAGTAGAAGCTTGTGATGTAGACTATAGGTCATTAAGTGGTAAGTTAGGTACAGAGTGTGAAAAGTAATCAAAGGGCAATGAAGATATGAGTTTAGGTAGGACAATATCTATATGTGCAGGAGATGTTGGGAAAGAAATATTGATTCATAGAAAACCACATCTCTGGAAATGAATATATTTTGCCATTCTAAATCAAAAACTTTAAAACCTTTAACACCTTGTGGATATCTAAGGAAAATACATTTGAGAGCCCTTTGATGAAACTTTGGTCTATTTTGTGATAATCTAGAAGCAAAGAAAAAACACCCGAAAGTCTTTAGGTTATCAAAGTTAGGAGGTGTTTTGTAAATTAGTTCATAAGGTGTTTTGTTAGAAATAACTAAAGATGGAAGTCAGTTGATGAGATAAATTACATGACTCACACAAAAATGGCAAAAGGTAAGTGGTAGTTTTGCTTAAAATATGAGAGCTCTTGCAACATTTAGGATATGTTTGGTGTTTCCTTTCTACTACACTATTTTGCTGTGGTGTTTGAACATATGAAGTTTGGTGTATTATGCCTAAGGAAGCAAAATATTCAGGCATGTTTAATTCTTGGCCATTATCAATCCTTATGATTTTGATTTGAGTTGAAAATTGAATTTGACTATAGGTAATGAATTACTATAAAATAATTTTGGTTTCTAATTTAGATTTCATAAAGAAAAGCCAAGTGGCTCTATTAAAATCATCAACAATGGTAGGGAAGTATGAGTGAGCTTGCAATGATTTGACAGATAATGGACCTTAAATATCAATATACACAAGTTGGAAATAAGCATCAATAGAACTAGCACTAACAAGAAATAATAATTTTCTTTGCTTGGCAAAATGACATATATCACATGGCTCAAAAAATTCATTTATTTAATTAGGAATCAATCAGTGTAACAATTTTATTCTTGGAATTGAGGCATGACTAAATCTTTGATGCCAAAGTTTCGTTACAAGAGGTTTTACATTTGAATTAGAATTACAAACAAGTTTATTAGATAAACAAGGAACAAATGATGAATTTGTTGAACTTGGACTTGAGACAAGCAAATGGTATAAACCGTGCTCTTTTCTAGCTTACTAATCATATGCCAAGATAGGACATCCTGAATGAGACAAAAATCAGTATGGAGAATTAAGGAACAAGAGGGTAGATTAGTTAACTTTGAAGTAGAAATGACATTAAAAGAGAAATTAGGAACATATAAAACTTGAGGGAGAATTAATAAAGGAGATAATTGGATTGTACCAATATGGGTAATTGGCACTTTTTGATTATTTGGTAGAGAGACAAAAGTATTATAAACAACTTTGTAATCAATGAAAGATTTTAAAGAACAGGTTATATCATCTGTGGCTCATGTATCCACAATCCAAGTGTCTTTTGTAAAGGTTTGTGCCAAGTGTTTTGATAAAGAACAAGAAGAGATATGCATACTTGAAGTGTTGTCCTTATCAACCAAAGTAGTAAAGACAGTATTCATAGAAGAGCTTACTACTATAATTATAATTTGGTCTCCTTCTATAAGAACCTTTTTGAAAAGATGAATGGTAACCACTATTGGATTCCCTTGCATAGAAAACCGCTATTTTTGTGGATTGAACTATATTGCTTGCATTCAATTTCCTTCCATGCTAAATTGTCAAAGCAAAAACCATGTTAATGGAGGGTAAAGACTCCATTAACATAACCTGAGTCTTTATAGTTATAAAATTATCATCCAAACCTCTCAAGAATCGAATAACATGATCATTATCTTGATGTTTCTTGACAGTTTTTAATGCATCGCATGACATTGTGGATTCAAGTATAGCTAGATACAACTCTTAGGTTTAACAACTCATCCCACAAGATTTTCAACTTTGTAAAAACTCTATAACAGAAAGATTGTTTCGGCAAAAAGAGTAGATTTCTTCCTGTAATTCAACAATTCTAAAGGAATCCCCTTAAGCAAACCTATCCTTTCGATCCTCCCAAACATCAATAGCATTGTTAGAATTTTGTCTCAAATTCCTAATAAGAAAAGGAATTGATTAATAATGATAAAGGGATATTAAAATTAGAAACCAAGTACAATTTTGTTAGAATAAAATATAATAATATCCAAACTAGATTTGGATTTAGATTAGAAGCCTATATACATGTGAGGGCTTAGAATCATATGAAGTAGTGAGTTGATTATTTTAGAGGTTGTAGTAAAGGCTTAGTATTAAGTGCATAGATAGAGTGTCTTTGTATAAAATTATGAGAAGTTATTTTGTGAGTATTTAATTAATTAGTGGTTGTATTTTGTTAATTTATTAGTGGATTTATTAGGTGGAATAGGCTTATGCCGAACCACATTAAACTTTGATTCTCTGTTTTTTTATTATTACTTGTTGTGTGAGGTATTTTTTTTTTTCACAATAAGTGGTATCAGAGCTGTTGGTTTGAAATGTCAAAAATTATGGGAATAACGGGATCAAAGTTTGAAGTAGAGCTCTTTGATAGAAAAAATAATTTTAGTTTAGGGCAGAGTACCTTGAAGAATATTCTTGTACAATAAGGATTATTTAAGGCTATGAAAGAGGAACAACCATCAATATTAAAAGATGAAGAATGAGAGGATATATAACAAAAGGTAGTAAGTATAATTCAATTGGCTTTACCACCTAATGTGAAGTATGATGTGTTGAATGAGACTTCTCCAACTAGCTTGTGGAAGAAATTATAAGAGCTTTATATGTCAAAGTCGCTCACCAATCAATTGTATTTGAAGAAAAAAATATATGGATTGAAGATGGATGAAGGTGATGATGCTCGAGGCCACCTTAATACGTTTAAAAGGTTAATCACTCAGTTGGCTAGTTTGGGTATGAAGATTGAAGATGAGCCAATAATTCTTTTGGCCTCTCTCCCATCAACTTTTGAAAGTTTTGTGATAGCGATGAAAGTTGGAAAGAAGTCAGTGACAATGGAAGAAGTTACTGTTGCTATTTTAGAACGTGAGAAATTGAAGGAGCCAAAAAATAGCAATGATGGTGGAACTTTTATAGTGAGTTCTAGTTGTGGTAGAAATAATTCAAGAGGAAGATATGGAGGAAATAGTTGATCAAACTCAAGTATGAGACCACAAGTAGACAATGCTAATAAAGAATGTTATTACTGTCATAAGAAGGGGCACATCCAGTATAATTATAGAAAGATGAAAGAAGATCTTGCAGAATTTAATCAATTCAAGAGGAGTCATGGCAATTCTGTAAGTGTTGTAGTTGAAGAGGATGAATATGCAAATCATGCAATTAGAGATAATGTTGTTATTGAAACTAATGTGCTTACTATTGATGTGGTTGATGAAAAGAAAACTGTAAAGGATCCATTATATGATGAGTGGGTGATGGATTCTACTTACCCTTTCCATATTTGTTCAAAAAAAGAATGGTTTGATAAAATTAAAAATTACAAAGATGAATATGTGAAACTAGGCAATGATGAGAAAATGGAAATTGAAGGTATTGGCAAATTGACAATTGAGATGCATGATGGAAGTGTCAAAACACTCAGTGATGTGAGGTATGCCCCTAAGTTTAAGAGGAATTTAATTTCCTTGGGTAAGTTGGATTCATTGGGTTATAGATGTTCTTTGAGAAGTGGAATCATAAGAGTTAGTTGAGGTATTCTTATGATCATGAAGGGTGAAAAGCTTGGAAGAAAAAATCTTTATAAGTTAGTTAGTGTTGACCTAAGTTATTTCAAAACTTAGTCAATCTCTATTTTAATCTTGTCAATCAAATTGAAAGCCATCTAATAATTGTTCAATTGTTTGTTTTGCAGAATATATCATATTTATTGATTGAAATTGAAAGGAAATCAAAATCTTCCAAAGTATATAAGTTAACTTCTGACTCGCACCCAAGATAGAAAATTTATGACCGTGACCACTAAATCGTGACTACGACCAAAACAATAAGAAGGCAAATTATTCAGTTTTCAGCTTCGAGACTTAGAGAGAATTGCAACCTCAATCACGACCACGACCAAGGGCGCGATCCTTGATTGGCAACCACGAATTCGAAGTCAAGACCACAAAATTCATACAACATTCCGAGCTTCCAACAGATAGTTGAAGAACTAATGAGAAGGTGCCACATGTTATCTAATCATTATGGATTATGAAGATCACGACCGCGAAATACTAGTCGTGATTGCGAAAATGGAGTGGCAACTATGAAAAAGGCTTAGGGACCATGACCCAGCTCTGATAGTGCATTTAATGCAATATATTATGGTTGTTGTGAGGATCCTTCTTGGTATCTCTTTGTAACGGGAATTTGGAGGGAAGAAGCTATAAATACCCCTTCCAAAGACCCTTATGAAGTATCCAAGAACTTTTATTTAAGCTAAACTCTTGCAATTTTAATTCTCAAAGCCTTACCTCTTAATTGTTATTATTTGGTTGTTGTAAGAGCATTAATAGCTCAAAGGGTTAAGTGCTGCCTTGACAACATATATTGTTGGGTTGAGAGTGAGCCATTAGAAAACTCTTGTATAGGTTTGAGTGTGAGCCTAAGGGAAACACTTGTAAGGGTTGTGTGTGAGCCATTGAAAACATATTGTAAGTTTAGAGTGAGTTTGAAACTCTTTGTAAGGATCATCTAGTAATAGAATACCCAATTGAGATTGGGGAGTGGATGTAGGATTCGTTAATACCTGAACCACTATAAAATTGATTGTGTTCATTCTCCTTCCTTATCTCTTTCTATCCATCTTTTAATTTCTCACCAATTCAACCCCCCTTTTTGGTGCATAAGGGCAAACAATTGGTAGCATAATTATTGATGGTGGAGCATATGGTGGAGCTTGTAATAATTGAAGAATTGATGGATTTGAGTCAAGGTGGAGATTGTTACGATTTTATCTTAAATTTCTAATTGGAAAAGGAATTGATTAATAATGATAAAGGAATATTTAAATTAGAAACCAAGTAGAATTTGGATTAGAATAAAATATAATAATATTCAACCTAGATTTGGATTTAGATTAGAAACCTGTATATATGTGAGGGTTTAGAATCTATGAAGTAGTGAGTTGATTGTTGTAGACATTGTAGATATTATAGTAGAGGCTTAGTACTAAGCCAAGATAATGTGGTGAGATATAAAGTGCATGAGTAGAATGCCTTTGTATAAAATTATGAGAAGTTATTTTATGAGTATTTAATTAATTAGTGGTTGTATTTTGTTGATTTATTAGTGGATTTGTTAGGTGGAATAGGCTTATGCTAAACAATGTTAAACTTTGATTTACCAGTTTTTTTATTATTACTTGTTTGTGAGGTACTTTATCATAATAAGCATTATCCATTCAAATAATACTTTGACCAATTAAGTCTGAAAAAGAGTGTTGGATCCATTGTAGAACCATCATGTTATACCTATTCATCCAGGATGAATAGGTTAGTGCATTTCGAGAAGGGACTTGAATAGAACCACCCATAAACTTGAGTTTATTCTTCGATTGCAATGCCGTTTTCATGGATGTAGACCATGAATGGTAGTTACTACCATTAAGAACAGGTGTTACTAGAACAAGAGAAGGGTTTACACTTAGGTGTAATTAGTATAGGCTAAAGGGAGAATACTCAGGCCTTTGATTTTGATTTGGCATTTAGGAAAAAAAAAAAAAAGCAAAGAGAAACAATCAATTTTCAAATAAAGGAAATCTCAAAAATGAAATGAATCTTCGAATTCACAATATAATTCTAAACACAAATGAAAGAAAACTCAAGAATGAATTGAATATTTGAATTCATAAAAAAATTATGAACAAAATGACATGAATTGATTGAAAAAGGAAGAGAAAAACAACAGGGGTTTTCGTGTTTGGAAGCTAAGAAAAAAGGAAGGAAAGTGAGTGAAAAGAAGCAGAGAAATATTGGCTCTGATACAATAATGAAGAATTAATTGACTAAAAAATAATAGCATTATGAGAAGAGAAACAATATATACAACAATTATATAACTCAATATGAACTGAGGTGTACACCATCTTATTAACTAAAGCTTGATAGAAAATGAAATTACTTAATTGACTAGAAACTAACTTGCTGACTAAGCATTAACTAAGTAACAAACTTAAAAATAGATTAATAGTAAAAACAAGCATAGCAAAAGCAAACATGATGCAATAAGATCAAACAAAATTTTTATATATTATATATAGTAAAATTAACAAAGCAATTAGATAACTATTTAGCACTCAAAACATTCAAATTAATTTAAGACAAATACCACAACCAAAAAATCAATTTTTCATCCTTTACAAAACCAAAATAAACTCAAACACCAGTCATTATATATAGAGGCGGAAAAGCATATAAGGTGTAGGCCACAGCCCCGTAAAAAAAATTACTTATATATATATATATATTATATATATATATATATATATATATATATATATATATATA
>CANTUT010000853.1:100000-106566 GCA_947687605.1 Reutealis trisperma | reverse complement strand
TGATGTCGCACCAGGAACTAGTGCTTGGTCTCTAGGAATTGCACAATGGATCTCATCTGAAATGTTTAATGCTTCTTGGTGGTTCTTTAGCGACCATGAATTCGTCGGATGAGTTGCTGAGAAGATAGATCATATCCTGACCCGGCTATTACTCCGTGGCGATGCGGGCTTGACCCACTCCTACCCCGCCGAAGGTGCTATAGCATGTTTGGAATAAGAGGGGTATACTTGACATGATAACTACTCCCTGGTTGAGGGGTCGTCCTGCCTTTCAATCAATACATAGTTTAGTAGGCCAATCACGAATGCTTCAGGTGTGGGATAGATCCTAATCAGGGAAGGCTAAGATTACGCCTTGCATATGGATGGCAAGCGGTGTGCTTATGTCCTGACGGTGGGCCTTTTGGGGAAGGGCCCAGCCCAATAGGGACAACACACCCCCCACTTCGAGCGCACCTCTGTATCAATTAAATCACTCGAAGGGTCTAGTTGGTAGAACCGATGAACCACGCGAGCTGGTTAGACACATGGGGGTAGAGGGCTCATAGTACCCCCTTTTTCTTGATGCAGCCTTTTCTTAACTTCAGTAGTGAATCATCTATTAAGAAAAGAGGAACGAAGTTGCTCGAGTGATAATGAGAGCAGTGGGAGTGGGAAGGAAGGCACACTGAGATTGTTAAGGCAGGCGGTGGACTCTTTCATTAGGGAAGGGAAGAAGGAGCCTAAGCACGGCAGATGCCATACACTTGAGTGGCAAAGTAAAGTGAGATCATACCTTTTTTCCAAGCCTATTTGGACATACGGTTCTCGTAGAAGATCAAGTTGGTAAGCCATGTGATGGGAAACCTTCCCGCACAGTTAGGAGAGCACTAAATTAGAAAGAGAGGTTTAGCACCACATCATTGTATGCAAGGGGAGCTCGCTCGATTCGCAAATTGGTCTGACCCAAAATTAAGTTCTAACTCCGTGTTCAATAGCCTGACCATAGTGATGTTAGTTATGGTTACATTCATAAGTAGCTTGGTCCATCTTTATTCCATTTCATATATGTCTAAGGATTCAAATAGCCCTCGATTTATGTGTTATTTATCCATTTTTACTTTTTTAATGCCAATGTTGGTGACTGGAGATAACTTTCTTCAATTATTTTTGGAATAGGAAGGAGTAGGTCTTGCTTCATATTTGTTAACTCATTTCTGGTTTACACAACTTCAGGCAGATAAAGCAGCTATAAAGGCTATGCTTGTCAATTGAGTAGATGATTTTGGATTAGCTCCTAGGATTTCAGGTCGTTTTACTCTCTTTCAAATAGTAGACTTTTCAATCATTTTTTCTTGTGCTAGTGCCCGCAGAAATTCTTAGATTTCTTGCAATATGAGATTGAATGCCATAACTCTTATTTGTATTTTAGTTCTTATTAGTGCTGTTGGGAAATCTGCACAGATAAGATCGCATACTTGGTCTCCCAATGCTATGGAAGGTCCCATTCCAGTATCCGCTTTGATTTATGCAGCTACTATGGTAATGGCTAGCGTTTTCATGATAGCAAGGTGCTCCCCTTTATTTGAATACTCACCTACGACTTTGATTATTATTACTTTTGCAGGAGCTATGACATCATTCCTTACGGCAACCATTGGAATATTACAGAATGATCTAAAGAGAGCCATAGCTTATTCAACTTGCAATCAATTAGGCTATATGATCTTTGCTTGCTGTATCTCTAACTATTTGGTTAGCATCTTTCACTTAATGAATCATGTGTTTTTCAAAGCATTACTCTTCCTGAGTGCAAGTTCAGTGATTCATGCCATGTCGGATGAGCAAGATATACAAAAGATTGGGGGCTTGCCTCCTCGTTCCCCTTTACCTATGCCATGATGCTCATGGGTAGCCTATCTCTAATTGGATTTCCTTTTCTAACTAGATTTTATTCCAAAGATGTGATCTTAGAGCTTGCTTACACTAAGTATACCATCAATGGGAACTTTGCTTTCTGGTTGGGAAGTGTCTCTATCCTTTTCACTTTTTATTACTCTTTTTGTTCACTTTTTCTAACATTTCCAGTACTAACTAATTCATTTGGGCAAGAAATCATAAGATGTCATGATGCACCCATTCCTATAGCCATTCCTTTAATACTTTTGGCTCTCGAGAATCTCTTTGTAGGATACTTGGCCAAAGTGTGACCCATTAGCCTATAAGTAAGTACTGTGATGAAGCAACTACTGCTCACCCGACACGATCGTACGAGGTCATAATTCACCAAACATGATCATACAGGGTGAACAAGAATTAGGGATTGAATACGGGTAAAATTCCTGCCAATGGCTGAGATGTTCAATCAACTCCCTCCCCCTTTGTGGGGGTTCGAACCCCTAGAGTAAGCAAAAAAGGGAGGAGGAAAAAGGCCCCGGTGAACCTTCATAATTAGTGAACAAGTGTAAGCTTCCCTGCCCGATAGTATGGAGTACTGACCACACTAAAGGACAAGCCCTAAAGCGAAGGACGGGAATGAGCGAAATCAATATGTTCCAATTTTTGGCCTTGTACCGACCATCAAATGGACCATGGACTAAACAGCCACTGCCCAAAAAGACTATGTCCAGGGGACCGCAAACCCTTCCCCCCCCCCCCCCAACAAGGTACATCTTGCACCTATGGGCTGCTATAACTATCCAAGAAGACACTCGAAACTAGAAGGATAAAAAACCCACTCAGTGGATTGCTGAGCTATAAGTCCCATGACACGGGAGCGAGATTCTCTAAAAAGCCAAGGTCATGGGTGGCCAAAAGGGCCCACTTAGAGACTTGGGATCTCAGCAAGAAATGTGAAGGTTGCTTAAAGCCGGTCGGTCAATAGGCGAAAGAGAATCAATTAGTTATGATCTGAGTAAGCTCATAATAGGGAATACTCTAACCCTGGGAACTAGGGCTTGGCCATCCTTCATTTTCGATCGACATTTCGACAAAGTTTGTCCATTAATAGCTGAATGTTTCGATCTAGTTTGATTCATGGTCACATCTACAAATGTTTTCCTAAATTGTAAGCCCTCTTTCAGATGAAGTAGCTAAAGCGTAAGTCTCTACTGCTCTGAAAACTATGGATTCATAGAGGTAGACAGGAAATGGGGTCTCACAACATCCTCTAGTTCCAGCCTAACTTCCAACTTAGTTCCTATAGACATTGGAAGCATTGACAATCTTTCTTCCTTTCCTTTTGGACATGACTACTATTTAGTTGTGCTTGATTAGTCCTTGTATGACTCTTCTTCACGCTGATTTCAATCCAATTCATCAACTCAAATATCAATACCTTCTACTGATCATAGAAGTTAGTGTGGCTAATGTGTCAGCAAACTTATTCTTTGTACTCGACAGATAATTAAAGGTAATTCATATAAACTTTAGGTTGATATCTTCTAGTTACTAATGGTAGGGAATGAGCTTCTGATTTTTGGTTTTCTAATCACCAGTTGTCTGAAAGATGATAAGTGATGAATCTCCATATACATCAATCTTCTTGATTCTCAAGTAGAAGTGCCTGTTATACACACAAAATATTCTGCGATATTGTTTGTGTAAAAGAACCTCAACTTGATGGCTATGGGAATATGGGCTTCTTTTGGTGAGCTTTAAGATAACATGTAGAAATGGGCTGTTCTAACTCCATTTCCATTTTGATTTACTGCACCATTAAAGAACATTTGCTAATCATAAGGAGTTTCATATTCTTCTTAGCCTACTATAAATAGAATAGCTTTGTTTTCATCCTAAAATCAAGCTCATAGTCAGGCACAGGATGATCTGCCGATGGTGTGCTATTATCGACCCTTTGCCTTACTCATTTAGGGCTTCTGGGTGATGTACACAATATCGAATTTTGAGAGCAACATCCACCACATTGTTGTACAACCCGTGAGGGCTGGCTTTTTAAAGAGAGACTTCAGTGGGTCCATCCTTGCAATTGTATAGTTCAACATGTAGTGCTGTAGGCATTTCGAGGCCCATGTAAGAGCACAACAGGTATTTTCTAAAATCATATACCTTGTCTCATAATCAGTGAACTTCTTACTGAGATAGTATATGGCTCTTTCCTTCTTACCCGTTTCATCGTGCTGACCAAGGACACAACTCATGGATGCTTTCATTACTGACAAATACATCACGAGAGGTCGACTAGGCGAGAGGATTGAGTAGATATTTCTTCACTTTGTTAAACACCTTTTGGCAATCCTCGTTCCTTGTGTGTCTATCTTTTCTGAAAGGCAGGGTCTTCTTTCTAAGCAATTTAAAGATCGGTGTGAGCTGGGCAACGAACTTGCTAATGTATTGTAGCTTGCCCAAAGAAAGCCCTGATTTCTTCTCTATCTTTGGTACTGGCATGTTGATAATTGCTTTGGCTTTTGCAAGTTGACTTCGATTTCTCTTCTGCTGACAATGAACCCAAGTAGCTTACCTGATAAAGCACCAAACCTCCTCCTGACTTTATATGCTTTTGTGGATGAATTTGAAGACTGTATTTCTGCAATCTGTCAAACACTTTCTTCAAATTCATGGTCTTCTCTTTAGCCCAAGACCTGGCGATCATGTCATTGACATAGACCTCCATTTCCTTATGTTTCACATCATGAAAGAGCATAGTCATGGCTCACTAGTACGTCACCCAAACATTCTTTAGACCAAACGGCATCACCTTGTAATAGAACATGCCCTCCTATCTAATATGGTGATAAATACCATTTTCTATCTGTCTTCCTCAGCCATCTTAATCTGGTTATATCAATAGAAAGCATCCATAAAGGATAGCATCCCATGTCTAGCGATCCACTAGAACATTGATGTGAGGAAGAGGAAAATCATCTTTTGGGCTAAGCGTTTTTGGACTCACGGAACCATCTTTCAAATTGAGAGAAAACCCATTCTCGAAGAAGTGTGACCATTCAGTTGAATCTCATTACCTTTCACATGTGGTTATGGGGGCAGGCCTACTTTCCACTTTGTTATTATAAAGCCAAGCAGCAAACAAGTGAATGTGATCTTGCCCTCCATCAGTTGGTGTGTGTGAGCTTTGCTCCTTATAGCTCTACACTAAGGTTTGAAAAAGGGTAGTAGGTGTAGGTCTTTCCAACTGGATTCATTAATGCAATATGGAACTCCAAAACTTGATTAACTGGTCTTAGAAGGAAATATTTATTCAAATCATAATCTTTCAGAAGCTAGCATCACTAGTTGACTCCTCCTCATCGACAGCTAGCAATTTCTGGCCTTGCCTTCCTTGCCTTTATACTGAACCTTCTTTTAGCTAGCCCCTTTTTCGAACTAGCCTTTTGTTGCCTCACCCTCTCTGCTAGTCTTCTTCTTATTCTTGCTTACCTTTCATTTTCATCTTACTATATGAATTCAGAAAGTTTGTTTTGTCTAATATCTATCTTGGCTAATAGTGTTGATCCTTCCTGTGTTATTCTTTCAGGATTGGCTTATCTTATTGTGAAAAAGATTGTACTACTTCCTATGGTAAATAAATCCTAATCCCGAGGTGGGAAGTTCAATAGCTTGTTAGAAAGTTGTTCAAAACAAAGGCATGAAGCTTGGCATAGAGACATTTCTAGTGGAAAACTGGAAGGCCTCAATAGAAGGGTTCGCCCTCTAGTATGAAAAAAGGTTTAGTCCACTCCCTTGCCGAAAGCTTTGCTACCTATACCTAGCTGTGAGAGAGTTGTGGAAGCTGCTAATCCTGGTTGAGGAAAAAGACTATGCCAAAGAACGTTTATATACCCGAGTTAGGTATAGGAAAAGCGAAAGAAGCTCTTTAGTGGTCTACTTTCTCATAGTTTCTAATTTTTGGTGAAGAAGCGAAAGATAACTCGAAAATGACCAATAGATATAGGAAAGATCGTCAAACGTCTCTCTCATATAGCGTGCTTAGCAACTCTTTCTTCCTTTAATGGCTACTTCCATCAATGACCCTTACAAGGTTCATCCAGGCTGCCTGACTGCAAGCATTCAATTTGAAACTAGGCCCTACACGCTTACCTATATATCTAAACATGGCATTATCTCTTTCTGCCCTTATGCTACTAGATTCAATATGCATTTTCCTGCAAGATGAGTATGCAAGGCCCCGTAGGGAACGCCCTTGACCTTTAGGTCATAATGCTGCTATCATATGTGGATAAGCCTTCCAATTAGCTTACCGAGACCATCTCCGGCTTGTAGCTGGTAGAATTTCAGGCAAACTGTAATCTAGGGGAGTTTCTTAAAGTCTTTAGCTCCTCAACGAAGGTAGGTCGACTAAGCCTAAGCCACAAGGCAGAGTTTTAAATCAATATATGCTATCTACCCATAAGCATGTCTAAATAAGCCTGCTGATTAGCTTAGCCTACCCCGACCACCTCTATAGGAAGGTATTATCTATTCATAAACTAAGCTATCTATACTTGTAAGCCCACAGTTTCCTTCCAATGCTTTGATTAGTTATGAAGACGTAAACCTTTTCCTCTTTACTTTTCAATAAAAGCAAAAAGAGTTTCATCAGTGGAAGGGAGGGAGAAGGTTGTTCAACT
>CANTUT010000853.1:0-95000 GCA_947687605.1 Reutealis trisperma | reverse complement strand
CATGTTTTTTCCTTTATTAATGGTTGTTCTATTAATCTCCAAACTCTTTTCTGTTTTCATAAGAAAATTTTTAGAGATGTAAAAAATAACTTGTTAAAAAAGAAGAGGTCATAAATTTAAGTATGAAAAATATTGTACACAAATTAAAAAGGTGAAAAAAGTAAATTTACTTAGAGTATATAAATAGAAATTTACTTAAATTTTATAGGTAATGTAAATAGAGAATAAATAGTCAGAAATAAGGCAATTTATATGATAGACCTAGGACCATATAGCATCATAGTCTCAGGATATATGATAATTATTATATATAGAGTAAAAATTATCCAAATCACATGTTGGCATAATTGGTTAACATGATGGCCCTAATACCTAGAGGTTCTAGGTTTGAACCGTATAAAACATTGAATATCCTTTTTTTTATCCATTTATTCTTTGTTTTTTTCTCTATTTTTTTTTTTTTTTGCTTTTTAATATAAAAAATATTGAAAAATTACATTAATGGTTGAATTTTTTTATTTGATTCTTCTAATGATTACTTAATATCATTAATTTTTTAATGTAATTCTTGTTTATAAATTTTAATATTTTTATAGGTAATTTTTTTAAATGATTTTTAATGAAAATTTTACATTTTTATAAAATATCACATTTATTTTTTTATAACAATGAATTTTCAAAAATTATTTTTTAAATAATAATAATTATTCTAATTAAATTTATATTAATTTTTATAAGAAAAAGATTATATTAATGGTTGGATTTTTTTATTTGATTATTATAATGATAATTAATTTTAATATCATTAATTTTTCAATGTAATTTTTATTTATAAATTTTAACATTTTTATGGGTAATTTTTTTAAATAATTTTTAAAGATAATTTAATAAAAATATAAATATCATATTTATCTTTTTTTATGATGGTGAATTTTCAAAAATCAAAATTTTTTTAAATAATAACAAATTCATTGAAAATTCACCAACAAATATAATTTATATAATAATCATATTCATCACTTATAAGCAACATGTTTATTAAGTATTACTTATAAATTTATCAAATATATAACATACGTTCATCATTTGTAAACTACAAATTCATATTAAATTTTAAATTATCATATTTATTAGATTTAAAATTTAGATTTATTATATATAACTATCAAACTCATTAGATATAACGTTTAGATTTATCATACATCACATGTAAATTTATTATCTTTTACTGTCAGATTCATAATTTAATTATTTTATAATTTAATTTTATTCATTCCTCAAATTTATAATTTTCATTCTTTAATATTTTACATATAATCATAAGGTTTATTATATTTGAAGTTTATATTCATCACATATAACTATCAGATTCATTAGATATATCACATGTAGATTTATTATCTTTTACTGTCATATTCATGATTTAATTATTCAATAATTTAATTTTATTCATTCTTCATATTTATAATTTTCATTATTTAATATTTCATATATAATTAAGTGGTTTATTAAATTTAAAATTTAGATTCATCACATATAACTATCAGGTTCATTAGATATAACGTTTAAACTCATCACATATAACTATCAGATTCATTAGATATATTACATGCAGATTCATTATCTTTTACAGTCAGATTCATAATTTAATTATTTAATAATTTAATTTTATTCATTCATCATATTTATAATTTTTATTCTTTAATATTTCACATATAATTTTGAGGTTTTTTAGATTTAAAGTTTAAAATTTATTACATAAAATTATCATGTTTATTGGATATAACATTTAGGTTCATCATATATCATATACAAATACATTATTTTTTACTGCTAGATTCGTGATTATAAATTAGTAGTATATTTTTTTTTAATAAATAACTAACTTTATTATCTTGATCAAGTAAAATTCAAAGTAATATAAGCAGCAAGTTTATTAAGTATTATTATAAATTTATCAAATATATGGTGTAAGTTCATCATTTGTAAACTATAGATTTATTAATTATAATAGTAAAAAAATAAAATATATTCTTTAAAAGTGATTAATTTATATTTTATATATTATGAATTTATACTTTATAACTAATAAACTTATCATTTATAATTTATAAACTTTGATAGATTAGTTTATATCCATAAAAAAAAAATACTATTATTTTAATAATATAAATATTACAACAAAATTTTAATATCATAAAAAATAAAAATATTATTTTATAATTAATTTAAATAATATATATATATATATATATATATATATATATATATATATATATATATATATATATATATATATATATATATATATATAAAGTAAATTTTATTTGATGTATTAAATAATTTACCTAAATAAATATAAAATAATATTTAATAACTTTATTAATTTTTCAAATTCAATAAAAATAAAAAATCAATTTCATAAAAATAAATAAATATTTATAAAAAATTCAACCATTAATATAATTTTTTCTTATATAAATAAATATAAATTTAATTAGAATAATTAAACAAATAAAAAAAATTTAACTATTAATATAATTTTAATTGCAAATATTACAAATAAAATAGAAAAAAAATTACTAAAAAAAAATAACTAAAAGAAAAAAGTTACTACTGAGATTTGAACCTACAGTCTCAAAGAAAAGAAGTAAGATTCATATATTAATCAATTATACTAACTAATATTACTATTTATTTTATTATATATATAAAAATTAAAATTTTGAATCTAAATTCATAAAATAAAGTAAAACTAAATTCATGATATAATAACTCTAAAAATAGAACTTCCAACAAAAATTCGAAACAAGCAGCCGAATAAGGTGTCCACAATGGAAGCAGCATTTAACGAACAAGACTTTATTTTTGGCATCTAAAGAACTTTTATTTATTTTTTAATTTTATGGCATCAAGTGATAATTAGCATCAAGCCGCATTATTAACCAGTTACAATGAAGACGGCTTCCCTCTTCTTTTTCTTATTGTCACGTCAAAATTGCCATTGAAATTATCAAAACACCGACCCAAACCCATCAAACAAACTTCCCTTTCAACACGTTTTTTGTTCCATTTTTCATTCATTTTCCCCTGCGTCTTTTTTACTTCCAGCTTTTCATTCACTAAGCATTATAATTTATCTCAAACCAACATTTACTCATAGTTGACTCTCTAGTGGGTACTGAGTAATGCCCAAGTTGACTTGGGTACCCACTGCCCATTATATTAATAACAATTTTAGATTTTTTTTTTAAATATTCAAAGTTTATAGTTTAACCCTTAAATTAATATTAATAGGTCTCTTGTTTTCAATATTTGAGAATTGTAAAGATCTTATCTTTATTGCATTTCTTTTTATCTTATTCCTATTATTAAAACATGTGGTACGGATAAAAATTAAATAAATTAAAAAAATTTTAATGACATTATTATTATATTAATTAACTTTTAGGTTAGTTTTATTTTTATACTTAAATAGTTTTATTTTTATACTTAAATTTTTTATTCTTACTTATTCTTTTAACATTAAAGTTTTTTTTTATTTGTCAATATTTTTTTACTCTTATTTATATTTTTTTAAAGAAATATTTGTCTTTATTTTACATAATAAATTAATAAAAAAAATTTAGGCCCTATTACTGTGCTATTGTTTAAACTAATAAATTAATAACAACTTGCACTTTTTCTTAATTGCATATAATCTTCTTAAAAGAAAAATAATTCAAAAATAATGTAGACTTGCAAATGGATATATGCATTTGATTATATATATATATATATTAGTTGTTAACATGAGGAAAATGTCTTAATTACTCATAATAAATTATTAATTAATTATGATATTTTATCTAGCAATAATTTAATTGCCTTCTGAAATTTTTTTATTAATTTATTTTTTGTGATTAATGTATTTTGTGATTAAGACTTATTTGGAATTTTTTACTATTATTTTTTAAAAGTTTTTACATATAGAAAAATTAATTTTATAACTGAATTCAATAATAGTTGAGACTAATATAAAACAGATATTGTGTATTTAAGAATTTAAAATTTTATCTTATTATATTATGTATCAAAATAAAAATAATTATTTCTTTTTAAAAAAATTATATAAGAGTAAAAAAACATTGACAAATGAAAAAAAAATTGGTGTTAAAATAATAAGTAAGAATGCAAAAGTTAAGTAAAGAAATAAAACTAACATAAAAATTGACTAATATAACAATAATGTCATTAATTTTTTAATCTATTTAATTTTTCTTAATATCATATGTCTTAATAATAAGAAAAAGTAAAGATAATACAATAAAGAGAAAGTTTTTAGCACTTTTCTTCAAAATTTTTATTTAGCTAACCTCTTCTATAAATTTTCAAATTTTCTAATTGCGACCTTGAATCACTTGTATTTATTGGAGCTTACCAAAAAATATAGTACTCTCTTTATTTCAAACTTACTGTTTCTATTTGATTTTGAGGATAGAGATTATTTGAATGAAGAATTTTTTTTAATGTAATTATTGTGTATTAATGATAGAGATGAACGAAATTATTTGCCGTTATTAAGAAAATATCATTTTAACTTATTGACCTTTAATTTAAATAGAAAAGTGAAAGCCTTCTGAATCAATTCCAAATTATTAATATAGGCAGTCATTATGGGGCGAAGAAAGTAATCCAATATATATTGAAGCTAGTATATAATTCCCCACCAAACTATATTGAAGCATCTTACCATCCTTTTACTGTGTGCACACGACAAGGGAACGGACCTGTTCAATCTTTTTCACTAGTAGGCTAATACGAGATGATGGGTTAATCCATTTTAAAATATTTATTATTTTAAATTTTTTTTTTAATTTTAAAATATTTATTATTTTAATATTTTAAGCAATTATTTCTGTAAAAATTGACATAATTTTAAAATGTGTATATATCATTTCTCTATTTTTATGTATTTATACCTTTAGGAAAAAAAATAAAACCAATATTTCCATAAAGCTAAGAATTTACGATAAGACCACGAAACCAAGACGAAGCATAGTTGCATGAGCTGGAAGACCTCATCTTAGCTGAAAATTCACCCATTGAGCTTACTTCGCCCCTTATTTTGCAGTTTTTTTTTTTTTTTTTCCCAATCCTACCCTCTCTCTCTTTAAATATTAGCATTAATTTTTTTTTTTTTTTACAGATCAAAATAAATAAAAAAAAATTAATTTTACCTTTAAATTAATTTGAGTACTGAAACTTTTTAACGACAGATTTTTTAAAACAGAAAAAATATATAAAAACCGCCCATCACAATAGAGCCGTATTGATGAGAAGCCTAAACCACATATTTTCATTATCTAGCTAAGAAGTATTGGTATAAGCAATTATCTTTATCAAATTTACTGGATTACAGCATGAATGTTACACACACTGACCCACTGGCCAATTTACAACAATCGCGCAGACTGCTATCAGATCAAACAAATTCAGCATGTACTCGCCCTAGCGCCAAAAGTTTCTCCCTTCAACTTTCTGCGGGGAAAAAGAACCCCACCAACTTCAGCGAAGTAATGAGTAGAACAGTGACCTGATTAAAAGCACGGAACCATGGATGACAGAACCTTGTGATTCCACCCCATACTGCATTGTGAGGAGAGAGTATGAAAAGTATTTGTATTGCTATTTACACTCAAATGGGCCGTGTTCTTGGTGATGCACCAGGCGTTTGTCCTTTTAATAAAGAGGTTTCAAAACCAGGATCATGACTATAGATTGTGTTTGGTCGTGTTGAATACAATGAGTAGTCGCTTAAGTTGTAACCAGTTTGCCCTACCAATGGATATGCTGGGTGAGGAGGTGAAAGGAAACAACTCTTGTGTGCTGGTCCATAATTTCGTAAAGGACTAGAAGAAGGGGAAACAGGTAAAGAGGTGATCATTCTTACATCATCCCTGCATACAATACCAGCAAAGTTAATTAAGACTTCAATATGATCATCAATGATTAGAGAAGTATGTATAGCAGGATCTTGTTTACCTGGTGTTCTTCAATGCTCTTGCACTAGTGACCACTTGCTTCATTGCATAATCTCCATCCAATGAAGTGAAACTTGTTCTATTGGAGTGAAAATCTAACACTGGCTGCTTGGAAAGTAAAACTATAACCAATTAACCGACATCCAACTTTAGATTGGAAAATAAATTGCAGAACGTAGGTCAATTTCTAGAAGACAAGGCATATGCACACACATACGCACACACAAACACACGTTATGTTCAAGTATCAATACTTTGGGGGTTTCAAAATGCCTAATCTTATAAAGGTACAGCATGCAAGGTATAATCCGATATTGCACTTATCAATTTCTCCTCCAATAAAATACCAGACTATCTATCAATAGACATTTCTTGACCCACATCCTACACTGAGACCAATTAGATTTACATTCTTTCCTCAAATATAGATATTGATAGAACTTTTTCCTTGAAAAAAACAAATACAGGTCAAGAAAAGCCTCGTGAACCACAAAATTTCTGTTGCTTGCAAATGGTTTGCTAAATAACATGATATGGTGACTTGAGATAAGCACTAAGCAGTCAATTTTTCAACCATGTATTCCTTTAGCATGTCCTAAATTCCTTCTCATGATAAGATTATGCAAATGCCCTCAATTTTTAATGCATGAAAACCAATGGACCTTTCATCTGGTATAAAACTTTTTTTTTTTTCCAAGTGGTTTGAAACATGTTTAGTACTACAGTAAGCAAGTTGAAAAATATACCGGTGTTCGGCTGCCATCAAAAGTGTATGGAAAGGCATCCCTAGTTATGTTGATATTAGCAACTCTTGTTGTTGCTTGGTCCCTAATGAAAGGGTGGTCCAACAATTGTGAAGCTGTAGGGCGTGCTGATGGATCCCGTTGCAAGCACAACTTTATAAACTTTTTTGCATCATTTGACAGGTGATCAGGAATATCAGGCATATCTTTGCTGTTTCCAATTTTAAATATTGCAGCCACCTGTTAAATTCAATATGATCAAATGACTTTGGTACAATAACTTCAAGAATCACGATGACAAAGATGATTTAAGTAATGGATTTTCAGAAGCTCACCCCTTCATACTGATTCCATGGTGGCTTTGAAGTTGCCATTTCAAGAATTGTACATCCCAAGCTCCATATATCCACTGCGAGACTGTAGCCATTGGTATTCATTACAACCTGATATCAGAGAATTCAACAAAGAAAGAAGATGAACAGAAAGCACTAACTAAAAACTGAAAAGCTACAAAAAAGGAAGGTGTGTGTGGCATTGTTGTGGTTGGGGAGAGGATAATGAACTAAGTTTAAGCCATTTGAGAGGATGTTAAGGGGGAAAGAGGATACCTCAGGTGCCATCCAATAAGGACTTCCCTTAAATGAAAGCATTGAAGAACAAGCTGTGATCTGATAAGGAACACAATTTGAAAAAAGCTCATCATAAACCAAAATATAATGGCAGAAAAGAAGCATTAAAAAAATGCAATAATATTTCTGAAGTGAGAGAAAATTTATGAGGGAACTCTATTCTACTCTCTCCAATTTTTAAGAGAACTCTCATTCTATTTTTACAATATTCATGAATTAAACTCCCCAGATAGAGATGAGACTTACATGCTTAGCCATGCCAAAGTCAGCCAACTTGATTTCACCATTAGGATCTACTAATATATTAGCCCCTTTAATATCCCTGTCAAGGAAAAGAAAATTACAGTAGAAAGATATAAACATTGAAGAAACTTTGACTTTGTTATAATAATTAGCATCAATGTTCAACTCTTAAATACCTGTGAACAGTATTTCTTCCATGCAAATAGGCAAGCCCAAAAAGAATCTGCCTGGTATAATTTTGAATAACTGGCTCCTTAAAGGCACCATATTCTTGAAGTAATTTGTGAATTGAGCCACCAGAGACATACTCTAAATAAACTGAAAGTGTCTCTTCGCTCTGAGAAAATGCCAAACCATTGAACAAAGTGGGCATATTTAACATACAAGAAGAGAATCAAATAATCCCTCTCAATAACATGTGTGACTTTAGAAGAATAAATAATTCATACCAGCTCACTTCCATAATATCGCACAATGTTTGAATGTGAAAGCTGACTGAGCAAATTTATTTCCTGTTGATAAGGGAATGAAGTTGAAGTTAGAAATGCACCTATCCAAAGGACAATTTGGAAATGCATTATTTTAAAATTCACTATTCAAGGAACAGGAATGAAATGTACTAGCTTATCTATTTCCTCAAATTTGACACTATAAACAAATTTGATACCATAAAAAAAATAAAAAAATTACCTGGTTCAGTTGCTTAAGACATTCTTTTGAAGTCTGATCATCAGAAACAACTTTGACTTCTTTTATTGCACACATTTGCCCACTCTCACTGTTTGAGTTGCAAGACAACATTTAGTGGAGTACAAAATATAACAAATTGAAGCAATGGATAAATAGTCTTGTACTAATTTATTTGTAATCTTGCCTTACATTTTCATCTCTTTGTAAAAACTGCTAAAATACTAATTTTAGTTAGGTAGCACGCTTTGCATGATATAAAATAACTGCCTCCTACATGATAGTTAGCACAACCAAAAGAACAATAATGTCTTATTAAAAGTTGACAATATAAAAACTGTATGTGCAATCATAATTATGTTTAAGCAAAGTAAAATTATCTGATGCTTAAAACTTACAATACTTAGGCTAATTAATTTACAAGAACACAAGCCATTACCTGTTAAATCCAAGATAAACATGTCCAAAAGTTCCCCTTCCTAGGAGCTTTCCTTTCTTCCATTTTGATACTGGAACAGTGGTGTTTTCGGTCACAACTGGAGTTCTAGTGCTCAGCAAGGAAGAAGGACTGGTAGGAGAACCAGGTGGAAGAGGCAATGGATGACATTGACTCTTCCCATCATCCAGCCTTCCTGTTGGAGACTCTAGACTCGTACCTCCTAAAAGTGGATGAAGAGGTGAGGCAGACCGGCTGGCCCCTCTTGATGCAGGACCAGGGCTTCTATTTCCCGGACCAGGACTTCTTGACCCTGGACCTGGACTTCTTGATCCTGGACCTGGGCTCCTTGATCTCATATTGAACTTTGTATCACCGTGTCCTCTGTGATCACCAGATGACCTGGTTTTCAATTAGGAGTTGCACTTCAGAATCAAACCAAAACTATTTTTGCAAGCAATACTTAAACATACATATTAACCAATTAGAATCCAAAATTAGCTGGTTTGATAAGACATATAACATCTCCAGATGTAGCGGGTGTAAGAAGCAGAAATGGAAGTGGCATCGAGCCTAAATTTAACCAGAAAAGGTATAGATCCTAAGTGTGTAATAAATAAACCATTTAATTAACAAAAACTCCATTTCAAAAGTAGAACTTTATCCTATAGATGATCTATAAGGGTTTTTTGGAAAACCAGTTTCCAACCTCAATGACAAACAGACTAATAGATTTACTCCAGAATTGTTAATTACAAAACCAAAAATGGGTATAGACTAAGTCTAATAGAACACAGAGTTTAGAGCTGCAAAGAGTAAGATTAAGTCCAATAAGCCAAGGGGGAGAAAAGAAAGAAGAAAACTCAAACCTATATTGATTAGAAAGAGAAGAAAAAAAAGAAAGATCCAAGTACAGAACAATCAAACTCCGACAAGAAAAAGAGCCATAGAAGGGGGGGGACAAAGAAACAGCAAACAAGGCATGAGACAGAGCAGACAACATTAGCCAGCGCAGAAACCCAACTCTGACACAAAAAAAATCAGATGGGTAATCAAAACAACTTTTATTCGTATCTACAAAACCCTAAAATAGCTCTCCACCACAACAATAGACATAAATTGAAACCATTTCTTCACACCCAAAACTATCAATTGAGAAATTAAAACAACTCCATGTGATAATTGACAATCACTCCTCAAAATTAAAAAAAAAAAAAAAAATCAGAATCACACCCAAAACCATAAATTTTTGATACCCAATACCAAACCCATAACTTAAAAAAGTTGGATTATCGACCAAAAAAGAAAAAAACCAACCTGTAACCACCAAACATACTACTGTGATGATCATTCGCAATCGGATGATCCTCACCGGAAGACCCATAAGAGCTAACACTGGAAGAACCAGAAGCAGACCCAGATCCCAACCCAAACCCACCATTCCCATGATCACTTCCAGAACCAGAGGGCGTAGGCAGTGGAAGCCCTCTCTTCTTCTCGTTTGAATAATCCGAATCAAAACCCGAAAACCCAGATGAGCTACCCGCAAACTCCTTGCTTGCACGTGGAGAATTCCGGGTGAAAACAGGCTCATCAAAACTTTTAGGCTCATCTATTGTACTCTTCTTCTTGGTTACATCATTATGCTTCTCTTCTTTGTTCTTTGAGAACTTTTTTGCCCACCAAGCCGGCATCGTTTTAGCCAACAACAGAAACTGAGACTCTCAGGCTCAGTTTGGTGTGTGTATAGAGGAGACTCGAGAGAAAAAGTTGGAATTTGTGATTTGTGTCCAGATTTATACGACAGGAAATAGAGAGGAAACGAGAAGAGAGACGGAAGACTTTTTTTTTAATAAATAAAAATTTTAGAAGAGAAGAGAAAGTGTGGGACCAGACTCTACAGTGAAGAACAGCTAAGGAAAGAAGGTGAAGGATTTGGAGGTCGGCAGGCGGTGGTTGGATAAAAGAGAAGAGCGATGACGTGGCAACTTTTTATTTATTAATTAATTATTAAATAATATCGCAGTTTTGTTGTTGTATCGGATTGGGATTGTGTGTGGATGGTTTACGTGTGCGTCCATTATTTGTAAATTGTGCGGGTGCAGGTTAATGTTACTATTATATTTAGTTGCTGCAAAAAGATGTAGAATCTTCTTTGATTATTGTGCTTTCAATTTATTTTCAATGAAAATATAAATATATAAAAAAAAATTTAAACTAAAAATTTAAAAAAAATAAATGTTATTTCCCTCTTTGAATTCTAATCTAATTAAGGAAATCATCTCTTTTTTAAATTAATTAAATAATTCTTTACTTTTATATTTGCTAAATTATTTAATTTTTTTGTCCAATTTTTATATTTTTTCTATTAAGTTTATATAAAATAATTAAAATGCTTCATATATATATATATATATATATATATATATGAAAAATAAGAAAAATTATAATTAAAAAATTTAATCATTAAATTTTAGGAAAAGATATACTAAATTACTTTATGATACATTAAACTACTTTGTGATATATTTATTTTAAATAAAAACTGAGATGTTTTAATGAAATTTACTCACTTAAACTAACTAGTAATGAATGGTTAAATTCCATTAACTATTATTGACATGATATATAATTTTTTAATGACATATAATATTAATAAGCATGGTACGAACCATTTAGGGTAAAAATAAATAAATTTCTTAATTAACAGATAAAGAATAAAGTTTATTTTTAAAGAGTAAATTAAAAAAATAATTAACTTAAACTCTCTTTCTACTAAATATACCTAAACTATAAATTAATAAATTTAAACCAATAATTTTTACCTCTTATCAATTCATACAAATCAAAATCCAAATATCAACACGCATGTAGATTTTTTTTCCAACCAAAATATAATAAAATATCATTACTAAAAAGATTAACACAAAACTAAATTAACAAGTTATGCACTTAGCCACAGAAAGATTAGTGTTTAATACTCTCATGGGATCTCTTATCATGTGACCATGACACTGTACATGATCACTAAAAAGTCATATCAATAAACAAACATGTACTCATCTAACTTCATCTCATAAAGCACAATATTAGATACTCTAAATTTTCAAAAGCTCACTTCTGAAGACCAATATCCCACCACCAAACCGACCAAGAGCGACCAAATAACAGAGAATCGATTGCCATCAGCAAGACTATCACCACCGGCAATAATCACCTCTAGTCAAAATGATTATCACTGACAACTCAAGAAGAGAGATCCATTCAAAACTATCAGCATGTAAAGAACAGAGGATAGGAGCAGTAGCCATGAAAGCTAGACACTACCAACCATAACCAACGCTACAAATTCGCGCCACCAAAAATAACTCGCACAACTAGCAAAAACACCAAATAAAATATATCACAACTACCCAGGAATGGTAGTACACCAAAAGTTAAAAAAAAAAATACATATAAAAAAATCAAAAGACTTATCAGATATGATATATCATATTTGATATACTATCATATATATCATAATAAAAAGAAAAATTTGAGGCTTGCCACCGGCTAAAATGGCCGATGATAGCCTATATTTGTTTAAAGAAACAAATGCACAAAGAAAGGAGCCGGGAGGAAAGAGAAACTGTTGCACTATTAAAGGGCTTAACACACATGTAGATTCTGTTATACTCTTCATCAATAAATTTAATTCATAAATTTCTAATATCAATCTTTCTAATTTTCCTTGGCTTTCTAGGTAACCAAACAATCTACAACCACTTTCCTTTCACTTTTTGCTCTAATAATGGCAGTACATTCTAACCCATTCGTGTCTTAGGTCATCGTGTACTGGGCTCATCTTCTTCATCACTTCGTCCTCACAAGTTTGCATCAATACTGCACAAATATATATTATAAATAGTTCAAGTGCACATAAACTTGAAAGATTGAGAGTCACTAACTTGTTCAGATCTGCAACTTTACTATTCACGTTTTTGGATTTTTTTTTTGAAATTTTAGATTTTTTTATGTTTAAAAATGCCTTTGTTTTTTTTTGGATTATTTGTTTCTTGGTAAGTGAAGGAGTTTTGTAATTTTTGAAGGATCAATTCTTTTAATTACTTTAATTTTTAATTTTTAAATTGATTGTTCACTCCACAATATCTAGTTGGACTTAAATTATTAAAAAAAAAAAATTCTTATTGTTTTTTATGCCTCATCAGCAAAATATAACGATATTAAGGTACTTACCAGTAAAATGTCTAATGGAGAAAATCAGAAGATATGCAAATGTTACGAAAAAAATCTTAACCTTGATTTACTAAAAATATAAAACTGCAAAACTAGTCTAATGCGCTTTTCCCCTAAATTTTATCATTCAATTCTAGTTATTTAGTAAAAAAAAAATAGTTATTCGATTGAATTAAAATAAAATAATCAATTAATAATTTTTTTTCTTGTTTTTAATATATGAATAATAGTATTTTAGTTATTTCATATAAATTTACCAGAAAAAATATAAAAATTTATTAAAAAAATTGAAGGATTTAATGAAAATTAAAGTTAGAAATTATTTAGTTAGTTTCTTATAAAAAGATTGGCTACTTCTTTAATTAAGTCAAATTTTATAAATAAAATAGTAATTTATTTAGATATTATTTAGTATCGCATGACTTACTTTTTGGAAAGTAGACTTTTTAAGAAATTATTTCTCACAAAACATAAATAATTATGTGTTTGATTCGCAACTAACTTCTTGAAAAATAAATTTTTTATTTTGTTTCATTCTTTTAAGATATCTAAACCAAATTGAGTTTAACCCTAATTATGGGTCCTAAAATTTGAAAATTTTAATAAATATTTCATGTATATAAAATTTTTTAAAAAAAATTAATATTATATTTTCAATATTTGGCCCCTACTATGAGAAGTTTTATATTTGGCCCCCCTAAAAATAAGATTAAGCACCGTCACTGATGAGATTGGTTTTTTCTCAAAATTTTAATTTTTGTATTAACAATTTATCCAATTTGATTAAAATAAAAAATAAAAAATATCATTGTATCTTAGGCAATTTATTTCTTTTCCAAAAAAAAGTAATTTTTAATATCACTTAATTATAATAAAAAATAAAGATTATAGTCATCATTCATCATGTCATGTATACGTCTTCTGAACACCCCAATTTTAATTAAACAAAATTTTAATTGAAGCTTATAAAAACTTCTCTTTAGTTAATATTCATAAGAGCCACCTACTTTGTTGGTTAAGATAAGGTATTACTTGGACAAGATGTGTTTACATAATTAATAATTTTTTTAAAAAAATATTATGTACATCTATAATAATTTTTTTAAAAAATAAATGATTAATAAAGATTTATTATAAATCTTATAAGTAATCCTTCTAAAATAGGAGGGTGCAAAAACCGAATCTAACTAACTTTTTTAATCGAATTGAATTGAAATTATATATTTGATTCGGTTATTAGATAGTTAGTTAGAAAGTTCGATTTGAGATTTTGAAAAATTTTGATTTTTGGTTCGGTTGTAGAGGTTTGAAAATTGAATAGAGTGAAAAAACTGAAATTATATATTTATATATATTTTTAATACTTTTAATACTATTTTATTTATACATCTATAAATTATTTTATAAATAATAATTTTATATATTATTTTATATTTTAAATATTATTTATATATTTATATATTATTTTATATATAAAAATCAAAGCCAAATTAAAATCGATTTTCGACCGAATTAAATCAAAAGTTTAAAATTCAATTTAAAAAATTTATTTAATTAACTCAGTTAAAAATTTTGTTTTATTTATTTTTTTTAATTTTTAAATTGAACGGAATAGATAAATACACACTCTTAATAATAAGTTGGTTAATTCATTTATCTACATAAAAATAATAATCAGCCTGTTGTACGTAAATGGGATTGGCGCAAATACGAGCCACCACCTTTGGCCCTCAAAATAATAATAAATAAATAAATCGGGCCCTGTAAAAATTGGAGACTTTTTTATTAGACTGCATGTCCGCACTTTGTGCTTTGGTTATATATTTTTATTCAATTTATATTTTTTAAAATATTTTAATGTAACAATCAAAGAAATCCTAACCCTTTCCTCTATTCTTTTTCTCTTTAATTTCTTTTTAAATTTTTATTTTTTAAATCACCGCCAATCTCCTTATTTAATCGGGAATGGTTCTATTATATTTTTTATTTAAATTATCTATCACATAAAATATAAATTTATATAAATATATTAATTTGTGTCTTTATAAGCATATATTTGATTTCATTTTGTTTTTTTTTTTTTTGGGATTTTGTAAGTTTTTCATATAAGTTGTTATGTCTACCTTTACAGAAGTTTTTGTTTTTTCTTTCATAAAAGTTGTGGATTTAAATTTTTTATTGATTTTCAAGCAATTTAGCTTATTAAAAGATATTAAAATCGATTTGTGGCTATATATAATCAATAAATAGAGGATATTTCATGCCGATATACTAGATTAATACTCTATTAATATGATTGGAGGTTATTGGATGATATGCTTTATAAACATGATTGAAGATTATCAAAATAAATTCAAATCAATTTTGAGTTTTTATACTTCTTGATATATGATTTTACATTTTTAATTTAAAAAATTAAGATATACTTTTATCAATACAAATGAAAGATTGATCTTTTTCTTTCAAAAAAATATTTTAATGTAATTAAATATAATTATTAATCTTTATTAAATTCAAATACAATGGATTTATCCCTTATTGTAAGTTTCATCTTTTTTAAAGATATGATAAATATTAATATAAAAATATATATGGGGAAACTAAAAAGATAATAAGATATTGGTCTACACAAATTTTAATTGGAAACTATATAAATACAATAACATAAAAACAATAATAAGCACTTGATATAAATTTAATTTTTAAAAGAATTACTTGATACATAACATAAAAAATTTTGCAAATAATTTTTTAGTCCAACTTTTATTATAAGCACACGATAACCCAACTTTAAAATTTTTTATATTTATAATTTTATTTATTAAAATTTTTGTATGAGTTTTAAGAATTTTACAGTCCGTTTAGTACATAGAATTGCTTAACTAATTCATAGTATTAGTAAATAACAATATATTTGGCACAAATAATTCATGTTGGGCTTAATAATCCCAAAAACTTAGCTAATCTATGGAATAGGTGCTATCTAATACCTAACCACCCCCCTCCCCCCAACATATTTAATAATCTCTATTCAATGAAATTTCTAATCCTATTATTTATGATATTTTATTTTTTAAAATAATCTTACTTTTTATTTTATTTACTAATATATCCTATTCAACGTGAGATTACAAAAGTAAGATTATTTAATATTATAAATTAAATTTTTTTATATCAAATAAGATTTAAGATAAATAATTATATAGTTTAATTAAGCCTATAATTCAAAATAATTTTAAGAATTATGAATTTTTATACTAAACGGACTGTTAAACTAATCTTAATGATTATGATTAGTTACTATTTAATATTTAAGATAGCATGGTAATTATGTAACAATCCTAATGGAAAAAATATGTATAAGAATTTTATTTTTTATTTAATTAATGCTTTCAAAAGGAAATATCATATAAAAATTAATTATTGAAAATAATATATATTACAAAAAAATTCATAAAAATTGATATATAATCTCTATGAAGAATTATTATAATTTATTTATTTATGTTGGTAGATTCATACATTTGGATGATTTTCAAAATTTAAGATTTTAAAATATTTTTTATGTTATTGGGTTTAAATAAATCAACTCAAAATGAAAATAAACTTACAATAATTTTATTTTATCAACTTTTATATTACTATGTATATAATATCTAAAACGCTTGCTTGAGTCACTGTTCGCGGAACAGTGACTCAGCAAGATTTTATTTTTTATTTTTAATTTTTTACTTTTAAACGGCCTTGTTTTTTTTTTTTTTTTCTTAAAGGAAAGTAGAAACTTATTCCATTAAATCAAACAGCAGTACATGAGAAATAAAAGGAGGAACAACATGCCACTGCTCACGACTAGACTAAGAACCAATTGCCTTTGCTAACAGGTGGGCAGATTGGTTGGCTGATGTTCTCACAAAACATAACTTGTAACTGGCAAAGTCATTCAATGAAGCAATACAATCTTGGATAATTAAACCACAAACAGAACTATCAGGAGATGGTTGAGTAATGGCTCTCCAAAGTTCAAGACAATCGTTTCAACCATGACCCTAATAAAACCAAGAGATTTCAACGAGCTCAAGGCCTCCCTACATGCCATAGCCTTTGCCAATTTCGGGTCCAGAGGGTACTAAAGACTTCCTTTTTTTGTAACAATAAAGGACCCTTCAGTATCACGTATAATGGCTCTAAGGCCAACCTCATTCTTGCTTAGAAACAGTGATGCATCAAAGTTACACTTGACATAATTGATAGGGGGCTTCGACCAAGAATTTTGTGGGGCATTTTCATTAGTAGATGAATGTTGAGGTATGATAAGACGGGTTGCTTACCATTGCTGAAACAAGGTGGAAGCCTTTAAGAGAACATTTTACGGCTACTGCACTCTCTTATTCCAAACCAAGTCATTTCAAGAGTGCCATAAAGCCCCAAAAATAATGGCCACCATGGGAAGATCTATTAGAACTAGGGAACCTGTATGACTTGAGAGATCTTTATCATAGGCATTGGGAAGAGACATACTGTGAGGCCTCACCCGAATACCGGTCCGATTCGCTAGAGGGAATTAGGATACTCATTTGGGTTTAGACTCATGATGGAACTCTCGGGGTTCGGATTGGTTATTTTGAAAATGATTTTGGGAGTTGTCACCTTAATTTTATTTAGTTGGGAAAACATTAAAGGAAAAACCCAAATTGACTCCAATTCATTAATTTTCAATTAATTTACCCATAAATAAAATTATTAGCCTCGAACAAGATTGAGTTTGGGAACTAGTTTTTTAGTTTTAAATAATATAAATTTGACTCTTAAGTTTAATTTGACTTTGAAAAATTAATTTCATGAACGACATTTATAAGATGATAATTGTAAATAAAGTGCATGAATATGGCATAGCATGAATGCATGGTGTATGGGAGTTGATGAAACAATTGAAATAAACATTTATAAATTAAAGAGAATGTTCCCTCTAATCCTTAAGGATTTAAGGAAACCACATAATTACTCGTTAATTCCAATTAAGACAATTACATTGATAAAAAGAGATTGGGATGTCTTCTCTAACTCTTATGGGACTCTAAGAAGACCATATATTCCCTTACAAATATTATTTAGAAAGTCATTAATTACATTTGGAAATATGAAAAATAAATTTCATTTGAAAAATTGAATTTGAAGTTTGGATTTAAATTTCAAACGTGCCTACGTATCTCATTGAATAGGGATTAAAACCCACATAGTTTATTCCATGGTTAAGTAGAGGGGTTTACGGATTGATTAAAATGATTTTTAGTTTGGGGGATGAGTTGATGAAAAATACCTTAGATTTTCATGAACGAGATAGAAAAAGTGTTTTGCTATACCAAAGTTCCGTTTTATCGAACCGAACGAATGAATTGATTAAGGATTTTAAAAAAAGTGATTGGTAAATGATGAATTAATTAAAATTATTAATTAATTAATTAATTAAAATAGTAGATGAGTGGAAAAAAATTTTTTTATTTAATCTTAAAAAAGGAAAGTAATTAATTAATTAAAAAGATTAATTAATTAATTAACTTTTGAGTATTTTTTGAAAAAAAGATTTTAGTTAATTAAAATGATTAATTAACTTAGTTTGGGTGAAGAAATTAATTAATTAAAATGATTAATTAATTAATTAGAGAGTGGATGGAGTGAGAAGAAGAAGAAAAGTTGATAGATGGCAATCAATATCAACTTTGAGTGTATAGAAATGGTGGAAATGAGGGAATATTTATAGGAAGATGAGGGTGAGAGTAATTTGAGAAGTAAAAATGTGAAAAGACAATGAAGGGTAGAGCTAGAAGAATGCTGAAAAATCAGATTGGGGATATTTTGGGGACTGTAGGTGGAGGAATGAGGACCGCGCCATTGGAGGCACTGGCGGCATGCCACCCGATGCTTTGGTGGGTGTGCTGGTTCAAATTCTAATTTTTTACTCAGGTCCAATTTTGAGAATTTTGGATCAATTTTTGAAAGTTTCAAAGTTCAAAAAATTAATCAATCAATTTTGATAGATTCAAAATTAATTTTAGAATAATTAAACAGTTAGTTTGATAAAAGATCCGGTCAGTTTTGAAAAAATACTGTTTGATAGAAAAAGTTCGGTCAGGGTAGAAAATGTATCAGATTGTGCTAAGAATGCTTCAGTCAGTTCTCAAGAGTTTAGAATTAATTTTGGAGATATTGAAATGAGGATTCATAGTTGCCTTCTCATCAAAGCTGTCTATCTATTAAACGGTTTTAATGAGAGTGAACCTAAAACTTTGGTAGGTCCGAGTTCAAATTCCGATTGTAATGAGATAATTTTGGTGAATTTTGGAGCTTGATTTGACCATTTTTGGGAGACTAGAGAATTTTTAAGTTCATAATTTTTCTAGTTTTTCTAATGTAAAAATTGCATTTCAGTCAAAAAATTGGCGAATGAGGTGTCTATGAGTAGATAAAAATTTCTTGAACACAAAAACTTTTGGATTTAGATTTTGAATTGATGTGGACTAAAAAATATATATTTTTTATACAACTTGATAATTATAGGACATATTTTACAATGCTCTATTTTGTCTTTTCTTCCCTAATACTCTATAAATATCTAAAATCCCTCATTGTGCTGCACACAACACTACTCTCTTCTCACTTTGCTCACTCAAACGTGAGCTCTCTTTCTTTTTCTCTTTTTTTTTTTAATCTTTCTTTTTTTTTTTCAATAATAATAATAATAATAATAATTGTAAAAATTTTCTTTTTTCTTTTTCAATTTTTTCTCTCTTCTCTCTTCTTCTTCATTCTTTTTTTAATAATAATAATAATAATAATAATAATAATAATAATAGTAAAAATTTTCTTCTTTTTTTTTTTCAATTTTTTTCTCTCTTTTTTTTTCAATCTTTTTTTTTCCTTTGGTGTTAATAATAATAATAGAACTCTTTTTTTCTTTTCTTTTTATTTGTCTTCTCTTGCTTTTCAGGTTCAACACTTCGCAGCGATAGCCTCTTCGTCCTGGTGTACTACCATGCCCTCCATTGGCGGACTCTAGGGCCAACTATATGAGGCGCTAAGGGAGAATTTCGATCCCTCAATTCCACTCAAAGACCCTTAAGACCATATTTCATATAATGGGAGCATGGCGGTTAATGTTCCATTTCCCCCCTCTAAATCCCTTTTTTGATTTTCAGTATAGTATTATACATGTATTGTACTTATTGATCCATTGTAGGCAAAAACCATCCGAAATTAGGGCAGACGGCACAATTTGGATATGGTGATAAAGTGCCGCACCATAAGGGGTGTTGTCTGGAATTTTCTAGAATCGACAGGCTTTATCGACTTCTTAGAGTTGAAGACACCTGATTGTGTCAACATGAATCTAATAAAAGTTTTGGCCGAGAGGTGGTGGGACACCACCAATACTTTTCACTTGTTCTACGGGGAGATGACCTGCACCCCATTCGATCTCTACATGATGACAGGGATTTGATTTGGGTCTCGACCTCTTGATATGTGTAATCATTGGAAAGATGAGTATACTAAAAGAGAGGTCATTGTATTAATTGATTTTGCCCTTCCTATGGAAAGCACCATCGTTAGACGCACACTTCTTCACAAGAAGGTAGAGGGGCTATCTTCTGGAGAACTTGTTCCAGATAAGACTTTCGCTCGCTTGTATGAGGCCTTGCCCGAGCATCAGCTCGATCTGCTAAAGGGAATAAAAATTGCTCTTTTGGAAGAAACATCACGATTGGAATCTGTTATGAGTTCAGAAATTTGTATTTTGTAATTTGCAAAAGGAGTCTCCACTTTAATTTTGTTTATTTTAGTTAGAAAAATTGAAGGAAAAACCCAATTTGATTGACTCTAAAATTATATCATTTATCACAAGGAAAAGTAATAGTCCTCGAATGACTAAAGATGGCTTGGGGACTAGATTTTAATTAAAACAATGCGAGAGATCAGTTTGGCTTAACTACAAACTAGCTTTTGTAAAAAAGAAAATTTATGTACACATGAACAAATATAACATGATGCATGAAACAAGTATTATTAGTGCAATGCATGGCAAATATGATATATTGATAATTACAAAATATGAGAAATAAAGAAAAACTACTTAAAATTATTACAAGTCAAAATGTCAAAATCAAGGGATCTTTCCTCTAGCCTTTATGGGTTCTAGGAAAAGTACACATTTCCCAAATATAATCTAAACAACTAAAGTAAGAAAAAGTAATAAAATAATTATAAGAGAATTGAAGTTTTGACCCTAAACTATGTGAAGAAGGTGATAGTGAGAAAAAGTTATTAATTTTAGCAAAGTTGATACCTTCGAGGTAGCATGCTTGCATATTCTTTTGAATGAAAATCAAAACCCAAGCAGTTCTTCTTTCTTGCAAAGGAGGGTTTTTAAGTCATTACCTTTATTATCATGTTTTGATTGATTTTAAGGGCTTAGGGATTTGTTAATTAGGTTAGATTTTAATTAACAAAAATTAGATTTTTTCAGATTTAGATCTTGAAATTTGAATTGAAAAGGAAAAGGAAAGAACTTTTACCTTAGGCTTTAGACAGCAAGGAATGTAAGGAATGAGCTTGGTACTAGATCTAAATTCCATCTTGATTTAGGGATGACACGAGCACTCTTTTTTGAAAGAAAGACTTTTGAATAGCGTAAACTCTTCTTGGAGGGACTTGAATCACAGCCTAGCTTGAGTACCACGAATTCCTTTTCAAAGGAAGAACTTAAATCACATCTTTTCTTGATTAGGAGGCTTAGAGGTAGGGTTTAAGGTGATTAGGAGGCTTATGAATAGTGTTTTATATTATTGAGGAGGTTTTGGAATGGGATTTTAGAGATTAGGACATTTAGAAAGAGGGTTTTGTTGATTGGGAGGCTTAGAAATAGGGTTTATAAAGCTTAAGAGGGAGTATAAAAGTATGTAATTGTGTGTGGAAGTTGTTAGGAGGTGTAAGGTATTTATAAGGGAAGTTTAGGGGCTTAAAACAGTGAATTTTCGGTGTGGGATCTAGAAAAAAGTGCTGCGGCAACTAATCAGGGGCTATGGCAGCCACAGAGCCCATTGCAATAGCTAATAGGCTGCCACAGGGATACCTGCGGCAACCTTAGCGGTAGCTGCGGCTACCGTAGCCAGTTGTAGGTTACTGCAGCTGGCCTGCAGGTTGCGCCACCTCATTTTTCAGTCCATCCTAATATATTTTTAATTCGATTTGGGCCCAGTTTGATTCTATGGGTTCACAATTGAGTGCTGGTTATTTGAAGGTGCAATTTTGAGAAAATTTATTTTTTCAATGGGGCGCTGCCCTGCACCCCGCCTTGACTTGTGCCTATTAATTAGTTAGCGAAACTGCCATATTGTCTTTATATAGCACACTAATCTTATTAGATATTAAGCTATGGCCAGATCCCAAGGGTATAAATTTAAGGGTTCACACCCTGGCATTCAGAGAGAGAGCTTCCTCCGGCTATTTCTAAGGCTCCTAGTGCCAGTGATTTTTAGGGCCATGCTCAAAGAGTGAGTCATGCTGCTAGCCTTAGCTAGAGTTTAACCTCGGTGGCCTAGGATACAGAGTACCATATCTCTAATTAGATTCCCTATTAAGGATCAGATGGTACTATGAGGATGTGGACGATACTCGATATTGTTCACCTTAGAGTGTGAGATGGTCTCACTGGTGTTGAGGTATGTCTCTATTCCCTTGATTTCCTTATGTTCAAAAATGATCTTTGGGTAGGGTTTTCATTGTATTTGTGCCTTTTGAAAATGATTCAAAATATTTGATACTTTTTATGTAGATCCCTTAGGAGCTTACTTAGAATACTTATAAGATGTCCCGGCAGATGAAGATAACCATGGGCGGCTTACTTACCTATCTCAACATGTCAAAGTCCAGGGGGCAGGATGATGAGGATACCCATCAGAGGCAGAGGAAAGGGGATTGACACCAGTGATAAGGCTATTGATATGAGGCTCACACTGACCTCCCTTTTGCTTTTTCTTTTCGAATGACTGTACTACATTTGCTTATGGCTATGCACTTGATGTATATACTTTCATGTTATGCCTATGATTGACACATGCTGTGTATGCATGATTTGACTCCTTTAATGCTTTTATTTTAACCAGTATGCTTATTTCATGAATGTATGTTTATAATTGACAATAGTGAATGTATGTCATGGATGCAAGTTTACATTTAAATGTATATCCCAAGACTTGATTTTGCTGATTTATGACTCTATTTCTCTCACTATTCCTGATGGTTTCTAGTCGTGAATGTTTTGAAAAACTTTACTTTGAATTTTCCATCCCAAAGAGGGAAGAAAGTGATTGAATTTTGCTTTGCCGGGATTGAAAATGAGCCACGATGGATCAGGCATGACAAAACCTTTAGAATAGGGTTGTGCCACCGAGATGACCAGCGGTGCACTTCAAACTTGGGCGGTGCTGCTCATTATGAAGGTGGTTACCACCTGATGAGGAGGCAGCGGCGGCGCCAATCTATTTGACAGCAGAGCTGTTAGCTGAGTACCTTTTTGACTTTGACCTTGATGTGACACCTTGGGGCCTATATAAGGGCAGGACTTTTGAGGCAAATCTGTTCATTTTTTTCATTTGAGAGCCAAAACTCTGCCCATTTGTTGACTTTCTCTTTTTTTGCTCGATTTTTTTTTCACTTTTCCTTATTCTTTTTCATATGGAGCTGTATTTCAGTCACTATATTCATATGTGGATGAAAAAACTATTCATTTGAAGCAAATCTATTCATTTTTTTATTTGAGAGCCAAAACTCTGCCCGTTGGTTGACTTTCTCTTCTTTTGCTTATTTTTTTTCACTTTTCCTTATTCTTTTTCACTTTTCCTATTCTTTTTCATATGGAGTCATATTTCAGTCACTATATACATATGTGGATGAAAAAACTTGATAAAGTAGATAAGATAAATCTGGGTAGGTATTGGATTGTGGCTATGGTAGCCTTAAGAGGAGTTTAGGTGGATTGGGACTTCTTGAGGGCATGTTTCCAGTTTTAGGATCCGATGGCTCAAGTTTTTCAATTTGGTGTAGGTATTAAGAAGATTTGCCCTATGTTTGAGGAGTTCTATGCCATACTTTTTCAGTGATCTAGAGACAACTCTAGTAGTGCAGAAGTTCAAAGTTGCGCACTATAGAGTTTTTCAGAAATTTTTAGCTTTGCTAAAAGACACAGCCAGTTGGATGGTGGTAGATAGGCAGGTGAATTTGACTACTGTCATTGAGGAGTTTGATGATTTTGGTGACTAAGGCAACAAAAAAAGATAAAGGCTCAAGATGCGAGCTTTGGTTTTCTGCTTGATAGTTAGATATTTGTTTCCCAGGCCCATTGGTTAGAGAGATGCCAGAGTAGCAGGCTTAGTATTATAAATGGAGCAAAGTCACTTTGTCATTGGGGTTGTGCTGGCAGAGATATTGATGAGTCTTAACTATTCTGTTTGGGGCTTAGAGAGATGGACTGTATCTTTAGTAGTCCTTCAGGTGAGAAAAGAAATTTAACTGTTCTTACCTTTTCTGGGATTGGTATTTTTGGGTGTCTGATTTTTTATTTTTGTTTTATTTTACAATTATGGTTGATAGACCACTTGAAGATGATTGCTGCTCCAGTAAGGAGCCCGTACACAACTATTCAGTATCAGATGCGGCCCATCCTGGTGAGGTAGGGATCAATTCGAGAATGGATTGGATGACTCTTAAAGCTTGCCTAAAAGGACATACTCAAGCATTGCCAGTGGTATGAGATCATGTCTTTTATGACGATAAGCCATGGGTATCGGATGGTCTATCTACTTGGTTTAGCATGGACATCATTTTACTAGGGTACGATGGTCTTGAGATAGATGGGTCAAACTTAAGATGTGCCCCCATTGTACATTTTTTAGAGTCAGCACATATCACAGCTTCCATTACCACAGTCATTAAAGGAGGGTGGATGAGGAGTTTCCATGTAGTGAGACTAGAGGTCGGCATTGACACTATTGAGATGTACCACAGTTGGTTGACTGAGACCATCTAGCCAGTCGAGAGAGAGCACCGGGCTACTTTACTCAGGGAGATAGAGGGTGATGAGATGGGGGAGGCAGCTGCTAGAGATACTAGTGACCAGGGAAATATTGCCAGGATAGAGGAGGTGACCCGACTTGTGGGAGAGACTAGAGGTTCTACAGGAGGACCGACACTACATGTTGTAGTGGTAGTGACTTAGAGGACTGTGACTACAGTTAAATGCTAGGGTGACACTACTGTGGTTGCACAGAGGAGAATTATAGCAATGAGTATATAGAGGAGGACTGTTGTTGCTAAAGTATAGAGGGGAGGTCCAGCGACTTTGACACAGAGGAAGGTTATAGCGAGCAGTTTGGGAGCTACTAGCTTTCAGAGGAGAGTTTACTAGGATTCAGAGTAGACTGACCAGAGTGATCGCAAGGAGTAGTTCTGGTATCATGAGCGCCCCAACTATTGATGTCATAAAGGAGGATATAGAGACTAGGATCAGGGGTGTGACAGTTGAGGAGATTGTGGCAGGGTCTGATTTGAGGAAGATGTGCATCCTAGGAGAAGGAGGAGGAGGAGGAGGATTGATTAGAAAGAGATAGTCATCTATTCATTTTGGTGGTTATTAGGACACTGGCCGTAGGTTTTATTTTGTACATACCTATAAGCTGACATGATCATAGGATATGCCATAGGTAGAGATAGAGGCTATCCTTTTTGTGATGATGGATTGTATGCTCTTGTAAAATTTGATCAACATTATATGAGATACTTTTACTTTTGCTCTAATTTTTACCTAAGCTGCCCTTTCGAGTTTTAGCAAGCCTTTACTATGCTTTTCTTTATTTTATTTTCTTTATTTATTATTTTTTTTATTTTCTTTATTTATTATTATTTTTTCTTAGACAAAAGAACTGAATGATGCACTAGGCATAGAGGAGATGAGATTGTAATGCAAATAAAATATTTTCATATTATGCTTTGGACAGCACCTGAGTCGGGCTGCCTACATATCCTTACAATTATCATCATCATTTCATTTTTTTATCACCTTTATTTTTTTAAGGGAGAAACAAAGTATCTTTTCAGCTGATTCAGATTACAAGGATTAGAGAATTCATTTCCATCCATGTCTGTAAGAATGGCACCTTTGCCAGATAAGATCTTTTTGAGTCCATATGGCCCAACCCAATTTGATCTAAACTTTCCTCTCAGGTCATGAACTGGTGCACGAATCTCTTTCAGAACCAAATTGCCTTCCTCTAGACCCTTATCCTTTACCTTCTTGTTAAAATGTCTGGCTAGCCTCTATTGGTAGCCCCTGGATTTTGTATAAAACATCCATTCTTTTCTCATTTATAGCATTCAATTGCTCATGATATCTTTTGATCCAATCTACTTCACTCAACTGGCTTTCCCTTATCACCTTAGTAGATTGAATTTGCGTCTTGATGGGAAGGACAACCTCCATTCTATAGACTAAGGTATATGGGGTTGCCCCTGTTAGAGTACAAATAGTAGTTCTATATCCCCATAAAGCAGTAGGTAGTCGTTTATGCTAGTGTCTATGTTTCTCAATAACTATCTGCAGAATAGTCTTAATGGTCTTATTGGCAGCTTCAACCACACTGTTAGTTTGTGATCGGTAAGGAGAGGAGCGGTAATGTTGAATTCCTTTTGTCTGGAGTAGGAAGACTACCTTATTTTAAAAATGAGTTCCATTATCTGTGATTATTTTGAAGGGGGTTCCAAACCGATAAATGATATTGGTTTGGATGAAGTGTGCCACCTTCTTTGCATTTAAGACCTGATATGACACTACCTCAATCCACTTTATAAAGTAGTCTATGGCCACCAGAATGTACTCATGTCCACTGGAGGACTTCAGAGATATCCTCTTAATGACATCTATGCCCTAGGTAGCAAAAGGCCATGGTGTTGCCATCAAATTCAAAGGAACAGGGGGGCCGATGTTAGAGCTTGGCAAATATCTGACATTTATGACATTTTTGCACATACTTTGCGTTGTCCTCGTTCATAGTTAGCCAAAAGTAGCCTAGATTTGCTATCTTTCATGCCAAAGCTACACCATTCATGTGTGTGCCTTCCTCTCTATTATGGACCCACTCCATAATTTGTTGGGCTTCTTCTTTGGTCACACATCGCAGATGAATGTTGTCCCAAGCTCTTTTATACAACACATTGCCATTAGGTATAAAATAAGCAGACAATTGCCTTAAAGTTCTCCTATTTGCTTTCGAGGCCCCTTCTGGATACTTACCATTATGGATGTAATTGAGGATATCCCAAAAACCAGGGCTTAGCATCAGCCAGCTGAAGATTCATGCATATAGTGTAGTATCCAGGCTGCCGCTTTACTTTAGTGACAACAAGCCTGTGTATCTCATTATTGCTCATGTCTATCATTGAGGGTAAGGTGGCTAGACCATCAGCGAACTGATTCTTCGCCCTTGGCAAGTAGTGAAAGGAGAGTTCATGGAAATTCTCAGCTAAGTCATTCAAGCGTTGATGGTAAGAAACCAAACGCTCTTTTCTAATCTTCCACTTACTTAGAGCTTGGGAAATAATAAGGTTAGAATCACCATAAACCTCCAAGTTCTATTCTCATGTCAAGGGCCACCTCTAGACCAGCTATAGATGCCTCATATTCTGCTTCCTTATTGGTTATCTCAAATGCTAGCTTGATTGCCATGGGCAGGTGATCTTCTTTAGGGGTGACCATAATTATGCTAGCTTTATAGCCTTTACTATTAGAGGCAACCATCAAAGAATAACTTTCACACTTCAAGGTCTATGATTAAGATGTCCTCATCTAGGAATTCAGGCTCAAATACTTCACCTTCCATAGGGGTAGCAGCGAGCTAGTCAGCAATTATGCTTCCTTTAATTGTTTTTCTTGGGACGTACTTAAGATCAAATGCTATGAGAACTGCTATCCATCATGCCATTTTGCAATCAAGAACCGACCTCTCTATAAGAAATTTCAAGGGGCTCCTATTAGTTAGAACATAGGTTATATGAGCATAGACAGTGCTGGAGCTTATGGCATACCCAGACTAAGGCTAGGCATAATTGCTCAATTTGGTTATACCTAAGCTCATGAGCCAGCATACGTTTGCTTAGTAAATGGTATTCTCCTTGTATGAGTCTGGAGTATTTTGGACAAGCATCGCACCTATATCTTTTGAAGTTACTGATAAATAGAGCAACAATGGCTGACCTAGCCTTGGGGGTTACAGTATTGGCAGGTTCAGGAGGTATTGCTTGATTCCATCAAAGGCTTTTTGGCATTTTTCATTCCATTGCTTAAAGGCTCCTTTCCTTAGTAACTTGAAAATTAGCCCGTAGGTATCTGCTAGTTGTGCAATGAAGCAATTGATATACTGTAAGCGACCTAAGAAACCTCTAATCTCCTTTTCAGTTTTAGGGGAAGGCATTTCTATAATTGCCTTTGACTTAACTAGATCCACTTCTATACCTCTTTCGTTGACTAGGTGTCCCAGAAATACAGCTGAAGAGGCACTGAAACAAAATTTCAAAACCTTCAGTTAAAAACTAGATAGTCAAGAATAATTGCCTTCCTTATATGTCACACTCCACTTTTGAAGATATGACGATCCTAGGGCATGGGTAACCATAAAGGCACTGACAACACGTAGAATCCATATACACGACGAAACTCAATATGATATCAGTAACAAATACATTGCCTAAGATCACAACCTGCATACCAATCACACTTTCCACACTAGATTCAACATTGATTCTCATACTCATAATCAATCTCAGTTTACTATTCAATTTACACATTAATATAACACTTGTCAAATACTTTTAATCATATTAAATTCAATTGGACTATCTTACACACATGGATCATCTAAGAATTTTTGAACATTTATTTTAAATACAATTAATTATCAAATTTCCAACATTTACTTTGACTTAGAAATCCTCAAGGAAGAGATAATTTCTTGAGGAGTCAACTTACCACTATCCACTAGACTCTTGAGAATACTCAATTTTCACTTGCAAGAACTGGTGAGTGGAGAGGGTTAGCTTCGGGGAAAGCTTAGTGAGCAAGAATACAATCAATCTTTAGAGAAATTTAAAATATAACTACTGATCATATTTTATAATCCATGAAATCTAAATCTTTAAATTTATTTATTTACTTTGAGCTATTCCCATTATTTAAGGAAATTATTCAAGTAAATCTTCATTTTCAACTTTGCACATTTTCAAAATCTTTTGAATCATAGCACTTTGATTATTTCAATAGATCATATGAGATGTAGTTTTGGAATAATTAGAGATACTTTGCTTTTTGCAGTAAATAAATTATAGTATATAAAGTTCACATATAAATTCAATCAATAACCCATAATTCCTATCTTCATTAAAATATAATAATCTTTGGTAAAGGTAGAACACGTTTAAGGAGTTTTCAATACTGGTGATATATAAATAAGTGTTTAAATTCATAAGATTTTGGAAATTCCAAACTTTACTATATATGTTCACATATTGAAATTTCATATTCTTTAGAAGTTAGATAACTTTATACAACATATGTTTAGTTTAAATATATAAATGCTAAAATTAAAATCTATTTATTACATACATATAATTTTCTAAAAAATTCATAATTCATTATAAGAGATTTAAAATAATAACTCATTATATAAGTCTTCAAAATTCAAAATTCATATATGATTAGAACATTAAATTTTTAGATGACTACATATATATAAATAATTCTCTTATCATATAGGTATATATATTTTTGAAAACATTTTATATTTAATAAGCTATAAAATCAATAACGTAATATTTTTAATATCTCAAGGGAAATTTATATAATTATATTTAAATCTTGTAATTTTTGTAATATTCAAAATACAACTTTATAAAAAACTATATAACTATATTTTTTACAAATATTCAAGTAAAATTCATATACATACATATGAAAGAAATTTCTAAAGATTAAGAAATCTATAAACAATTAGCTTTAATATCAATGATATATATATATATATATATATATATATATATATATATATATATATATATATATATATATATATATATATATATATATATATATATATATATATATATATATATATATATATATATTAAATGATAAAATGTAATCAAATAATTTATATTATATAATGACACATATTATTGAGATATTTAAAATAAGATTACATAAAATCAACTATTGATACTTGTACAAGAAATATATATTAATCGTATGGAAATCTACACATTTATAATTCGAAATTTTCATAAGATAACATATCATTAAATAAATTATATATATTTGGTGCTTTATATATTTTCAAGGACATTAACAAATTAGAAGGAAATATTTTATACATATATATATATACTTTTTAATTCAAAGGAGACAATATTCAAACTTTTAATTATTTCCATTGGAACAGATATTCTATTGTTGTAGTGTCAATTGGTCATTTTATTTTTGGATCACAAATGATAAAAAGAGTGACAATATTCTTGGATCTTATAATCAGCTTGGTTAGGTGTCAATGAATAATAAATTCAATATGTTTCGATTACAATACAATTAAAGTCAATAGAGATCATTCATTAAATTGGAGTAGGGGCTCTTTTGAGCATACCCAAAGCAGAGGCTCTTGATATGAGCATGCTCCCATATAGTTGGGGTAAAGGCTATTTGTAGTATACCCAAAGCATAAAGCTCCCTTAAATTTGGGGTAGAGGTGCTTCGGCATAATCGAGGCAGAGGTTCCTTTTTGAACATACCCCTATATCACTTGTACATAATTTGATTCCTATGTCCACACAGTTTGATGTCTTACCCACATCAGAAGGGGATCTCTGTGTTCAGGCTAACCCTTGATAAAAAGGAAATTTGGAATTTCAATAATTTCTAAGGTTCAAATGGGTTACTTGGATTCAAAGTTCACATATACATTCTGAAAGACTTTTCAGGTACTAGTAGAAAAGAGTTACTCTAGGTAACTCTTAAAACATATATGAGATCATTTCGGTATTTAGGATTCAACAACTTAACAATAATGGTATTACTAATAATTATACATGTAATTCCTCTTTAGGAAGGATATTAACTATTACTTTAATTTTACATATGTGAGGCCTCGCTGGAGTACCAGCTCAATCCGTTGGAGGGAACCAGGATGCTCATTCGGGTTTAGACTCACGATGAAACTCTCAAATTAGGATTTGATTGATTTTGAAAATGATTTTGGGAGTCACTGCCCTAATTTATTTTTAAATGGAAAAACTAAGGAAAAACCCAATTTGACTCTAATTTATTAATTTTTTACTTTAATTTGCCCATGGATAAAATCACTAGTCTTGAACCAGGTTGAGCTCGGAGACTAGGTTTTTGATTTCAAGTAATCAAAATTTGGCTCTTAGGTTTAATTTGACTTTAAAAAATTGATTTCATGAATGACAAATATTATAAGATGATATTTTGTAAATAAGATGCATAAATATGATATGAGTGCAAGGTGAAAATTAAAATAAAATATCCATAAATTAAAAAGGGAAAAAGAGATGGATAGAGATTTGGATTTGAGGTTTGGATTTAGATTCCAAACGTGCTTACGTACCCCACTGAATGGGGATCAAAACCCATATAGTTCGTTCCACAATTAAGTGGAGGGGTTTAGAAGTTGATAAAATTGATTTTGGTTTAGTTGTTTTGAGAGTGAGGGAAAAAGGCTGATACCTTTGCTTTTGGTGGGCGGAGGTTTTTACTAGATTGAAGTTTTGTTTTTTCGAGATTGGGTGATTGGATGGATTAATTAATTAACTAAAATGGTTAATTAACTAATTAATGTGATGAAATAGATGGATGGATTAATTAATTAAAAAGATTAATTAATTAATTTGGAGGAAGGGTTAATTAAGGAAAATGATTAATTTGATTTTGGAAAAAGGAATGATTTTTGAAAAAAAGAGTGATTAATTAATTAATTAAAATGATTAATTAATTAATTAATTGAGCAATTAATTAAAAAAAGAGTTTTAGTTAATTAAAAAGATTAATTAACTTGATTAGGGTGAGGTAATTAATTAATTAAAAAGATTAATTAATTAATTAGAGAGTGAATAGGGGGAGAAGAAGAGAGGAATTTGAGGATAGCAATCTACTCAAATTCAAGAGGTATGTTGAAATGAAGGAGGGAGGGCCTATTTATAGGCAAAGGGGGATGGTGGTAGTTTAGGTAGTGAAAATGAGAAAAGACAATGAGGGGTAGAGCAAAAAATGACTGAAAATTAGATTGAAAGAGGTAAAAAGGTCATTATCTATGCAGGTGGAGCCTACAGGAGGTCAGAAACTTGCAGAACCTGGTATGGCGCCCCATCAGGCTTGTGCGGCGCCACATCAGAGTTATGCGGCATGCCGCAAGCAAGGCATGCGATGCCGCACAGGCCTGATACGGCGCCGCACTCCTGTTTTGCAGTAGTCAAGTGTTACCTGGCACGTTTTTCAAGAATTTTTTTTTAGAGATTGGTTGTTGGTATGGAGTTTGGGAAATTTGGATATCTAGTGACAATGTAATTAAAGGCTAAAAAATTTTTTTCGGGCTTAGCAAGTGCTAAGGCTGTATTTGGATGATGAAGGTACAAACTTGAGGGTTCATAACATACAGTTTCCCATATTTTTAATTCACTTATTTAACTATAAGAACTTTTATTTAACTACAATTTGGATATAAAGCCATATACATAAGCAGGAAGCTTATATATAACATTAACCATTTTCAATAACTTTTCAATTATTTTCGTGAAACATAGGAATTTTTCTTAATTAATACTTTAGAAATATTTAACATTTTATGACAGGGCTTTTAGTATCATATTTATTGGAATATCAATTAAATTTATAATCTTTAGAAATCAACAGAAAATTTATTATAATAAACATTAACATTTTAACAAGCTATACTTATCAATAAATAGTGAAATTTCATATTATCACAAACATGTTCTTAATTTAACAATAATAATATTTTATTAACTTTAAATATTTTAAACTTAAACATAATATTATGCACTCTTTACTCACTTGGACTGTTGATCACTATCCAGCTAAATATCCATTTCTCGTTGTTATCCTCCAAATTTCCCTTTGAAATTCTCCTAAGAACGTAATATCATCGATTAAACACTATTATACTATTTCTTTATTATCTATCTTTGAACTTTAAATTCTTTACCGAAAATTCAGCAGCATCTTCTCTAAGCTATGATTAACTCCCCATTACAATTAGTCAATTTTATCTACAATAACTATAATATCGTAATCAAATGGTCTAACCCTATAAGGCCTCGCTCGAGCACTGGTCCGATCCGCTAAAGGAAATCGAAATGCTCATTTGGGAAAGAACTCATAAGGAAGCCCTCGAGCTTATTTTGAAAATCGTTTTAGAGTCGCCACCTTAATTTATTTTTATTTGGGAAAATATAAGGAAAAAACCCATTTGACTCCCGTCATTATCCAAAGGAAAAAGATCACTAGCCTTGAAACTAAAGAGGATTCAGGGACTATGTTTTAGTTTAACAAAACATGTTTGGCCAAATAATATAAAAGTAACTTAGAATATATTTCATGAACAATTTAAGATACATGGGCAATTTATAATATGTATGATCATTGATTCCAAAATATAAGTATTAATCCAAAGTAAAATTAATTTTACAAATAAAATCCCAAATACAGGGGATACCTCATCTAAACCTTATGAGTTATAGGGAAGTCACATATTCCCCAAACTAATCCTAATAATAAAGCAAAGGAATAAACACAAAAATAATTGAAGAAAGTGATGGGGGATAGTTGATTAATTTTAATTGGATTCGATGCCTGAACCAAGCATGCCTATGTATCCTTTTGAATAGGAATCAGAACCCACGCAGTTCTCCCGTCTTGCGAAGAGGTTAGTTTAGCCTAGCCACTTTATCATGTTTTGATTGATTAATTAAAAGAGGGTTGAGTTAATTAATTAATTTTATTGATTACCGAGTTGATTAGCTAGCAACCTAGATGAATCAATTTAATCAACTAACTAAAATAGAGAAAAGAAGATTACCTTACGCTTTCACGGCTTGGGGACGTGAGGCGGATGAAGCGACGATTGGATCGTAATTCTACCTTCTCCATGCAAGAGACACGAGCCTTAGACCACCAGAATGCAATTCACCTTCTCCACACGATAAACATGAGCCTTGGGTAAGAGACTTACCTCGAACAGGTGGGCGGAAAGCCTTAAACTAATCAAGTAGGAATCAAGGAGAAACCACCCAACGTGCTTTGTAAAGCAAGGAGCAAGAAACAAAGCAATTTACTTGAAGTTAGTGCTTTTTAAGCCTCCAAGTTTGTGTGTCTTTAGAGTAGAGAGACTACCTCTATATATAGGGGGAAGAATGAAGCATAGAGGCTAAAATTTCCAATATGGGAGTACAAACACACCGTAGGTGCTGCACAAGCCTCTGCAGCACTGCAGAGGCCTCTGCCGCAGTGCCGCATAGATCTTTGCGGCACCGTAAGAGGCTCTACGTGTAGTAACAGGCTGTGATTCGCCCATTCTACCTGTTTTCGCCCGTTCTTGCTCGTTTCTCATCCGTTTTCCATGATTCCAATTACTTTGCACCTGTTACTGAGTCCCAAATGATTTGATGATGATCTAAGAGCCTTGATTGATTCCTTTCCCTACTGAATGGTCTATAATTTTGAGAAGTACAAAATTAAGGGTTCACAGCTACCCCCTCATCAGGATTGCTCTATTTGGTAGGCAGTTCTGATGAGTATGAACTTTATAATGAAAAGGATACCTCCGATATATTTGAAAGTGAAGAGGATGTCCCCTATATATTTAGAAGCGAAGAGGATGCCCTTGTATATTTGGAAGCAGCAGGAAATTCTAATAAGTGTGAAATGAAAAAGATGCCCCCAATATATTTAGAAGTGGAGAGGATGCCCCCGGTATATTTAGGAATGGTAGGAAATTTAAGAAGTGTGAAATGTAGAGGATGCCCCTGGTATATTTGGAAGCGAAGAGGATGCCCCCGGTATATTTGGGAACGGTAGAAAATTCTGATAAGTGTGAAATAAAGAGGATGCTCCCGATATATTTGAAAGTGAAGAGGATTAAAATGGCAGTTCCTATATGGTAGGATTGATAATGATGATCCTGTCTGGTAGGATATGAGAGTAATATTCTTGTCTGGTAGGAATAACAAATCACTGGTCTTGTCTGATAGGAGTAATAATGATGATTCTATCTTATAGGATTTGAGAGTAATATTCTTATATGATAGGATTGGCAAAATTATTAGCCCTATCTGGTAGGAGCAGAATATATGTCTATAATTATAGAAATCTTTTGTATATTGAATCTTGAGTAATAGTGGTCAGATACTTAGAGGAGACTATTGCGATCATTTAGAAACTTGCTGTTCTAAATTCTAACTTGAAATGGATTCATTATTGCATTCCCATGTGAAAAGTGACTATTTAGAAGGTACTATATAAAGGCGTGCCACCTCTCACTTTTTGCAACTTTTCTCATTTGTCAAATTTTGATTCTCTCTCTAGAAACCATTCTCTTTGACTTCTCTCTAACATGGGTTTCCCCTCTAGTAGCTGCCATACTAGGAGCTACCAAGTACCAAGGCACGATCCCAACCCGGCAGACTTGCTGCAAGAACCGGAGCACCACGTGTTTAGTACTGGTGTCATAGAGGTATTTACCATTTTGCCCTTCTTTTCTGCTGCAATGTTAGTTCATAGAAAGTATATGCATGTAAAATAAAAGTTGTTTGTTATTGTTATTGTTTTTGTTTTTTTTTTTAAAGACTACAACCATTAGATTGAGAGGTGGTAGATCAAATCTATCTGCCGTTTCTACTTACCTGGAGACTCATCCCCAAGTTTAAGGGTTGATTGAGCCATATGGATTGCTAGGATTTTTGTCCTTGGATTATACCTGAGAGGGTAATATTCCCTTGTTACGAGCATTTGCAAAGAGGTGGTGGGATACCACAGACACTTTTCACTTTCCATGTGGGGAGATGACCGTGATCCCTTTGGACTTGACGATGTTAGCTAGTCTGCCATTTCAATCTTGAGCCTTAGAGCTTTATCCTACTTAGACCTCTATCTCATTAGAGGTTATGGTTGACTTATTGGGCGTTGACCCTTCTTGAGGCGATCTACATGTCTCCTATTCTTAGCTCCGAGGACAGATTAACCTTTATACTTATGATGTGGGAGTCTTTTTAGATGAGTAGGCTGCCCACTTGTTGATTATGATAATATTAGGCTGCTCATTCTACCACACACAGAGGGATACCATTGATTTGAATATTCTGCGCTCACTAGAGGATTTATCTGTTATTAGAGAATTTGATTGGAGAGGTGCAGCTTTGTGCATGATGTATTGAGAGATGTCTGATCTGTCTCGAGGCATATTCGCTGCTTTAGGAGGGACTCATATCATCTAGGAGGTATGCTTTTCCCTTTCCACCTCTTGTCTTGTACCCACAATCCCTGTGTCATATGATTATTTTCCTTTATGCAGTATTGGGCCTATGAGCACTTCCTTTTCTTGCTCCTGCTTTGAGGGATCGTACAACAAATCATATCCCGAGTGGCTATCTTTGGCAGACACAAAATCGCCGTCATTAGGAGAGATACGATTTTTGCCACATTCGAGATTTCTTCTCTCGTTTGGTATCATCACAGGTATGTACACGTGCTTGGCACATCATCTTCATTACTCATTCTGATATTCTATTTTTCCCCATTGTTCTTTTTCTTCACAGGTCCGGTGGTTACCTTTTGCTAACAAACTTCAACTCATCACTCCATACTACGAGTCTAGTGTGGCTTTGTCTTCTCACCGCCTCCTTTTATGTTTTTGCACTGATTCAATGTTTTATCTCGATGAGAGAGTTCGCAGCCATATTATAAGAAAGAGGATTGTCCCAGCTGATCCCCTTGCTGAGATGCAATATGGATCGCGCATTCCTGATCAGGATTCATTAGTAGTAGGCCTTCTAGTGGAGCCTTTCTTGGATATTGAGGGTGACTATAGGAGCTTCTACATGCATCACCTATTACCTTACATCCCATTTCTTCTAGGATGGGGCCATTCTAGTTATAGATCTTCTGTCACAGGATCAATTCATACTTCTACTGCTAGAAGGAGTGATGGTCCAAGGTCTGTTGCAGATGCCCCTTCTGATAAGGCTAGACCAAGTGAGCAGGCGAGTTTTCCTGCCTACTTATGGGCAAAAGAGGACTTGAGTTATGTTTCTCCTGATCATGGCTTGGCTCGATATGAGATCCCTCATGACCTCCCCATTGATTTTATCCCATTTCCAGATCATGTAGGTGAGGTATGTGCTTCTGCCCCCTTTTTGAGCTTACTCTTTGTCACTTAATGTAGTTTCTTACTCATCTTTTTCTTAAACAGATCCCTGAGGATTGGGCTCGTCATAACTATGATATGGTTCATCGCTTGAGGACAGCATTATCTGTGACTCTTACTTTGAGTGGTCGTGATGAGAAAGATGATGCAGATTGGAGGAGGAGACATAGGCGAGGCTGGCGTTAAGTTTCCTCCTCTTATGTAGATGTTATGCTAACTCTATGTATGATTATGTATGCATGTGTGCATATTGACACAAAACTTGACTCATGTTCTATTTTATTAGTATGATGCATGGATGTTATAACTTGATTATGCAAGGATTTGGCTTATGTATGTTATGACTGCACCTGTTCTATGAATGAATACGTGATAGGGCTCCCCCATCTTTCCCTTTTGCTCTCTCCCCCATTTTTTCATCAAATTTCCCTCAAATACTACATGATCTATAAAAGGGAAGGGTCACAGTAGCTTGCAGTAATGTGCGGTAGGGGTGCGGCAGTAGGTCGTTCAGTGCAGTGCCGCAAAGCCTTATGTGGCTGCGGCAGAGAGGATTGCGGCACCGCATTAATGTTTGCGACAATGCCGTAAAAAGACTCAAGGAAACCCTTGCTCTTCTGTGGCAATCCCAGCAAAAATCTTCAATTTTCCCTATATATACGCCTCTTATGGCTTAGAAATCCTCATAATTGAGATTCAACCTGTACAACACTTTTCCTGCTCTCTTCTCTTTACTTTTCTCTCATCTTTTTCCTCTAATTTCCCTTTTCTTTTCACTCATGGAGTCTTATTTTAGCCATTTAATGCATTTATGGACCAAAAACCTTGAGTAAGTGGAGCGTATTAACTTAGGGACTTTTAGGATTAATGCCATGCCAACCTTGAGGGGGGTTCGAGTGGATTGGGACTTTCTGAGAGCTTGTCTGAAATTCTAGGATCCTGAGGTGCATGTTTTTAGATTTGGGGCTGGCATGGATGAAATGTGGCCTACTTTTGAGGAATTCAATGTGTTACTAGGATTTAATCCTAAAGTTGACTTGGCTGCCCCCACACTGAGAGTGGAGTACTTCAGTTCATTTCTGACGCTCTTGGAATTTGACACTGCAACTGCTAGCCCTATTGTCTTAAATGATTAGGTGGACTTGACTGCTATAATTACCGAGTTCTATGATCCCTGAGGTTTTGAGGATAAGGAATGGCAGGATCGTTGGATGAATGCTTTAGCTTTTTGTCTAACTATCGGGTATCTCTTTATAGGTTCAACTGGTTAGGGGGACATTAAGATAACTAAATTGATTTTTCAGATGGCCAAAGGTCACTCTATAGCTGGGATCATTTTAGCAGAAACAATCCTTAGTTTGGATTGAGTTTACAAAAGTGATGGGCCTTGGTCTGTGAGTCCAATCATTTTGCAGGTACGCTTTTCCTCCTCCTTTTCTTTTCTCTTTCCCCTTTCCTTTCTTACTTAGCTATGTTTTTGCACAGATTTGGCTAAGGGATCATTTGAAGGTGGTTGCTCCTCCTACTAAAAAGGACTACTTTGCTTCATGGTACCAGTCTCGCACCATAGTGAGGAAATTTAAATCTAAAGAGGAATGGACTGAATGGCTATTTGAACTCAACCCCCAGGAATTGCTGTGGCGTTGTCCTTGGTATAAGATTAAGAAGTTTATGACTATGAGTTATGGCTATAGGATGGTTTATTTATTAGGTTTGCATATGGTGACATTTTACTAAGGAACAAGGGTGATGCGTCAGATGGGTCATGCGCAAGGAGTGCCTCCGAATGGAGCTATCTTTGAATCTACTTTCATTACTCCCACTATGGCTGGGGCTGTTACTAATGGATGGGCCCGCGGTTTTCATGTTGTTCTTCCATCTTGTTGCTTTGATAAGACAGAGGCTTACACTTTATGGTGGATTGCTACATCTTGGCCATCAAAAAAGATAAAGAAGATGCCTTTACTCAAAGAGATATAAGATGACACTTCTGTAGGGGGACTACTGATGATTAGGAGATCTATTATTTAGGGCTTTAGGCAGAATTTTTTGATTTCTTGTTTTGGTGAATAAGAATCTTAGTTTCGTCTTAAATCCAATTTTGAATAAAACATCATCATTTTCCATTTTTTCATTCTCTTTTTCATTTTATTATTATTATTATTATTATTATTATTATTATTATTATTATTATTATTATTTTTGCATTGAAACAACAAAATTTGGCACAAAAGAAAATTTATTAATGATTTGGACCGCACCCAATAAGGGCTACCTACGTATCTCCTTACATAATTTATTTCTATTACATACTTTTCTCTATTATTTTAGAAAATCGGGTCCATGTAGTTCTAGTTACAATGCATCATTACATCAAGTATTGCTTTAATTGATCCAAGTTGCAAGGGTTGGAGAATTCAATTCCGTCCAAATCCATGAGAATGGCACCTTCACCTGACAGGATGCGTTTGAGCACATGAGGTCTAGTCCAGTTTGGTCTAAATTTGCCTCTAGGGTCTTACACTAGGGCTCGGATTTCCTTTAAGACCAAGTTTCCTTCTTGTAATCCCCTGTCCCTCACTTTTTTGTTGAAATTCCAGGACAACTTTTGTTGATAACCTTGTAGTCGACATAACGCATCCATTCTTTTTTCTGCAATAGCATTCAACTGATCTTGATAACTTTTAATCCATTCTATCTCATCAATATGATTTTCTCTCATGATCCTAGTTGATCTGATTTCAACCTCAATCAGCAGCACAGCTTCCATTCCATATACTAATGAGTAAAGAGTTGCCCCAGTTGGTGTACGAATGGAAGTCCTGTATCCCCACAGAGCAAATGGTAATTGTTGATACCAGTGCTTGTGATTATCAGTCATCTTTTGCAGAAGGGATTTGATGGTTTTGTTTGCTGCTTCAACTGTCCCATTAGTTTGTGGTCGGTAAGGAGATGATTTGTGATGCTGGATCTTTTCTTTTTTCAGGAGATGAACTACTTCTTTCTGAAAATGAGACCCATTATCTATAATAATCTCAAAAGGTAATCCAAACCTATAAAGGATGTTAGTTTAGATGAAATGAGCCAGTCTTTTTGAATCCAGTACCCGGTAAGGTGCCGCTTCTACCCACTTTGTGAAGTAATCAATCGCTACAAGGATGTATTTATGACCAGCAGATGATTTGGGATTTATTCTTCCTATGACATCAATGCCCCAAGTCGTAAATGGCCAAGGGGTGGTTATGGGCTGCAAGGGCATAGGAGGTTGCTTTTGTAGTTTGGCATAAATCTGGCATTTATGACATCTTTGTACAAAATTTGCACAGTCTTCATTCATGATGAACCAAAAATATCCCAAATTTGCAATTTTCCAAGACAACGCGATCTAATTTATGTGTGGTCCTTTTTCCCCTCCATGGACCCATTCATGATCTTGTGGTTCCTCTTCAATCACACATCTCAAGTTTATGTTATTCCATGCCTTTTTATACAAAATATCTCTGTTTGGCAAGAAATTACTGGCTAACTGTCTTAGAGTTCGTCGTTCTGATTTAGAAGCCCCTTCCGGATGCTTCCCATTCTTGAGATAGTTGAAGATGTCCCAAATATACACTTGGTGGGATTCAACATGAGATTATATTAGTGGAGTCTAGAGAAAAATCACCCTAAGACGTGTAGGTGATCCTCTGCTGCTTCAGACTTGATTACCATGTCATCGGCATATACCTTAACATCCTTATATATCATGTCATGAAAGATTATAGTAGCCATCCTTTGGTAAGTTGCCTCTACATTCTTTAATCCAAAAGGCATAACCTGGTAGTAGTACGTACCTCACTCAATCACAAAGGTAGTCTTTTCTATGTCAGAAGGATGGACTAGAATTTGGTTGTACCTTGCATATAAATCAGTCAAGGAAACTACTTCATATCCAGCCATGCGGTCAACTAACAAGTCAAAATGAGGTAATGAAAAATCATCCTTAGGGCAAGCTTTGTTTAAATCCCGATAATCCACGCACATCCTGACCTTCCTATCTTTCTTCGGTACTGAACAATGTTTGCTAACCAAGAAGGATACCTGATTGGCTCAATGAACCCATTGCTTAATTGCTTGGTGACTTCTTCCTTGATCTTTAAGGATAACTCTAGCTTCAGTCATTGTAGCTTCTGTTTGATAGGCTTTACATACTCATAAGTAGGAATTTTATGAACAGCTATAGCTGGATCTAGACCAGTCATATCCTTGGGTTCCCAAGTAAAGCAATCTAAGAAGTTTTGGATCATTTTACTCAAGCCATCCCTGTTATGACATGATGATGCAATGAATGTAGTTTTTGATTTTTCATTCATGCCAAAACTTATTGATTCTTTGCCATTTTTTTGTTTCATTTAATATTTCATTCAAATTGGATTTAAGACAAGGAAAAGGAAACGAAACAGGAAGCACAGGATCATAAGAAGAAAAGTTAAGCTTTTTATTATGAAAAAGAGAGTCATTGTCCATTATTACATCAAAATTAAAAGAAAAACCAAAAGGTTTGACTATTGACTCAAATAAGGAATTGGAACTATAAGACTCTGACTCGAGTTTTGACTTGGACTCGAATTCTGACTTGGACTCAAACTCTAGTTTGGACTTCGGCTCGGATTCTGACTCGAACTTGCCACCCTTTCCTTTCTTCTCATAATACTAGTTGTCAGGTCGGGTTTGAGTTGTTTGGATGAATTTGGTTAAGTCAGCCACTTCTTCATCTCTTATCATGCAAATTTGCTCAAAAAGAGTAGCCTCCATATTATCCTCCCATTCTCGCTCCAACATGAAAACTGGTTCATAGTCTTCTAAGGAAAGCCTTTCTTGAGGGTTGCCATTTTCTCTTTAGCCCTTTTCTCTGCCTCAGCTAGATTTTTTTTTTGTAGGTTTATAACCAAGGCTGAATGGTGGGTTAGCCACAGGGTACTCTTTGAATTGACTTACTCCTTGCTGTCTCTTACCTAGTCCTCCTTCTTCCTCTATGAATTATACTATCTCAAAAGCAAACCCTGACAATGGCAGAGTTGGCAGCTCAGGCTGTATATCTAGAATTGTCATAGAACTTAAGACCTCACTTTTCCCATGCATATCCCTTTTAATAGTGACAATAGAAGATCCATAAGGGAATTTTAGCTTTTGATGGAGGGAAGAGGGGATGGCCTTAGCTTGATGTATCCAGGGTCATCTAAGGAGGTGATTAAAGCATGCTGTTACATCAATAACTTGAAATGGAATAGGATAAGTGACAGGTCCAATGATGACATCCAAGGTAGCCACACCAAGGACCTCCCTCTTTTTGTTGTCATATGCCCTTATAATATGGTCAGAAGGTGTGAAGTCTGAAGCCTCTAATCCCAAGCAACTTGCCACTTTTAATGGACAGACATTCAAAGCAAACCCATTGTCTATCAATACCATAGGAACTGTGTTCCCTTGAGTAAGGACTGTTATGTATAAGGCATGGTTGTGATTTATCTCCCCCTTAGGTAGGTCATGGTCATTGAAAGAGATAGAGGTAGCTTTTGTGGTGTTGGTGAAAGAAGCCACTAAAGTCTTAGGGGTGATATCTATGGGAGCTTGGCATTGATTCAATGCCTTGCAAAGAGCTTGGCAATGAGGGTAAGATGATTGGATAAGGCTCTAAATAGATATGTTGGCTTGGGTCTTTTTCAGCTGCTTAAGGATAGAATCCTCATCAGGCTCAGTGCTGCCTTTTATCTTTTCAGCAGGGGGTGGAATATATTGGATAGGTGGCTGGTCATCTTATTGGGTAGGTGCTTAGTAGATCCTGCCACTCCTGGTTATAGCATCAATCTCTTCCACAAGATTACTCAAATCCAAACACAATAATATTTGGAAGCTGATCGAATCAAAGAAATAGGATCAACTTTGAGATTAGTGGTGGTGATGAGGTTAATTTGGTAGGTATACTGGTAAAAGGTTCTTTACAATTATATCAACTTGCTCTTATTCAGTTGGTCGATTCACCATTTAGGCTGCTTTTTCTCTCCACCTCGTAAGGAATGAGGAAAAATATTCCTTTGGGTTCTGGTTAGTAGTCTCCAGATCTCTCCTTGTGATATCCACTTCAATGTTGTATTCATACTGCTTAACAAATGTATTACAGATATCATCCCAAGTCCTTTTCTTACTTATATCCAGGTCTAAAAACCATTTTATAGCAGTTCTAGTAAGAGATTATTGAAACAATTGGGCAAGGAGCTCATTATCAACCCCCAAGGGAGCCATTGCCCCTACATACATCTTCAAGTGTGTCTTAGAGTAGGTTGTCCCATTGAATCTATCCAGTGTTGGCATCTTAAACTTTGTTAGAATTCTAGCATTAGGAAAAAGGGCTAAAAAACTGGTATCAATCACATCATCATGTTTTTTAATATTTTTGAGGGTCTTTTCCATAACTTTAAATTTTTCTATTAAAGTTTTAGCATTCATATGGGAAGAAAATTCCTCTCCTTGAAAAAGATTCAAAGAAGAAGGAGTGGTAGAATAAGTGGCATTTGGTATTTGGGAAGTGATAAGTGATGGGGTAGCATCTAGAATTAGGATAGGGGGTGAGATGATATTTGGATGTGCATCAATTGTAGCCTTTCCTTTATCAGTCAATTCAATAGGGACATTGGGGGAAAAGGAGGTATTTGCAGTAGCTTGGGTCATATCTGGAATGGTTTGGATTGGTGTAGTATTTGAACTCAGGTTGGTTTGACTCATCATAGCTTGAACCTCTTCCAAAATGGACTATCTTTGCTCTTTGAATTAGGCCCGCTAGGCCTCCAAAACAGCTTGAAAATTCTTTTCTTGCTTTAAGAGAAGATTTGTTAAGAATGAGTTCAATTGGGCCTCTTCCTCCGTATTAGTTGTATTCAGACCACTTTCTTTCAATCCACTTGTTCCCTTGGCCATCTTAGGTACCTTGTGATAAGGAAAAAAGTAGACAAAATGAGTATAAGACCAAGGTAATATAGCAGGATGATAGACCTTTGGGCTAGCATTGGTATTTTTAGGGATGGGTATTTTAGTGAAACATAGGCTTGGTGAGCTCTCCACTTGTTTTAAGATTCTTAGATGTATACATGAATATATGTGTGCATGAATGAAAAATCATTTCATGAATGCAATAAGGCTTCTTTTATGGTACATACAACCTAAGGTCCAAGTTCTAAGTTCATTACATGAAAGGGACAAGGTAGCTTAGTTTGGGGTATCCGTCACACTAGAACAGTGATATACTTAACTGCATGTGAGTCAAAGGACCTTGTGTGGGTCCAACAGTACGTGCATACTCATTACACCTTTGAAAGGATCAAAGGATTTGTCGCGGGGTAGATGATTTTACTATCGGCGAATAGACCCAAGGAGGGTTACCCACTCGATATTACTCACTATCTATTGTTTTCCTAGAACTAGGTTGAATGACAAAGAGCCTATGCAAGTGATGCATGCAAAGTTACAATTATATTAAAAGGCCAAACCTTTTTTAAACCAATTAGTAGTCCTCTTATTTTTTCCTTTTAAAAAGAAAATTTTTCCCCAGTGGAGTCACCAACTGTGAGGCCTTGCCCGAGCACCGGTCCGATCTGCTAAAGGGAATCGAAATGCTCATTTGGGAAAGAACTCATGAGGAGGCCCTTGAGATTATTTTGAAAATCATTTTAGAGTCGCCACCTTAATTTATTTTTATTTAGAAAAATATAAGGAAAAAACCCATTTGACTCCCATCATTACCCAAAGGAAAAATATCACTAGCCTCAAACCAAAGAGGATTCGAGGACTAGGTTTTTAGTTTAACAAAATATATTTGGCCAAATAATATAAAAGTAACTTAAAATATAATTCATAAACAATTTAAGATGCATGGGCAATTTATAATATGTATGATCATTGATTCTAAAATACAAGTATTAATCCAAAGTAAAATTAATATTACAAATAAAATCCCAAACATAAGGGATACCTCCTCTAGCCCTTATGGGTTCTAGGGAAGTCACACATTCCCCAAACTAATCCTAATAATAAAGCAAATGAATAAACACAAAAATAAGTGAAGAAGGTGATAGGGGGATAGTTGGTTAATTTTAATTGGATTCGATGCCTGAACCAAGCATGCCTATGTATCCCTTTGAATAGGAATCGGAACCCACGCAGTTCTCCCGTCTTGCGAAGAGGTTAGTTTAGCCTAGCCACTTTGTCATATTTTGATTGATTAATTAAAAGAGGATTGAGTTAATTAATTAATTTAATTGATTACCAAGTTGATTAGTGATATGATGCAAATATATATACCTAAACTAATCAATTAATAGTTAATTTTGTGTTTGAATGCATGAATTTTATCTTTAAACTGGTGCTTTTAATCTTGTTTTTAAGTGTTCTTTAAGTAATCTAGGAAGCTCTCAAAGGATCAAGGGTTCTATGCATGAAAGGGAAGAAGTTTTGCAAGAATTAGCCAAGACAAGCCCGTGCCGACTCATGCCCCATAGGTGCTGAGTCATGATAGAAGGTTGTGGTGCCGACTCGTGGACTTTGGTGCCGAGTCATGCCAGAACCACATGGTGCCAACTCATCCTAGCTTGTCTCGAGTAGTTATGGTGCCTTTTCATCAAAACACTTCACAAAAGGCTCCTTTTTGCAATGGACATGATTTGGGACACCTAGAAAACTATAAATAAGAATGTTTTATAGAATTTTAGACATGTGATATTAGTATTATTCATATATTAAATTAGTAATTAAGAGTGTAATTCAAGTGTTCAAAAGTTAGAACAAGATTGAAGAGTCACCAAGGCATTCAAGCAAGCATTCAAGGACACTTCTTCAAAGTAAATTTCTGGAGTAAGGATTGAAGAAAATATCATCAAAGTTTCCTTTCCCTTGTTTTTTTTTTTTATCTTTGTTCCTTGATGTTCATCTTGTCTTCTTGTCTAAACTTTGTCATTTACACTATGAATATACACTAGTTTGGTTTCTTTGAATTGCAATAAAGTATTGGTTTTAATCATTCTATTTCTTATATGCTTTGTATGATTTAATTTAATTGTGTGCTTAATTAATGTTGTATGTGCTTGATTGGTATGTGTAACATGATAGTCAAATTATTCATAGTGAGAGTTGGGATAAATTGATGGAAAAACAATTAAAATTACTTAGAGAATAGGATAAGCACTTGGAGACAAGCAAATCCACTATAAGGGGAATTATAGTATTGGCATGAATATTTATGGTTCTATTCTATCTCTATGATGACATGAGAATGCTCATAGACTCTAGATCAAACACTTCTAATTGACAACGAGAGTTGCTTTTAGGAATTATAGACCATACTCTCAATCATTGCATGCATGTAACACATCTTATTAAAATCAATTCTGACTTGTAATTTAATCTAATCAACATCCTTAATCGCAATATTAGTATAGTAGCATATAGTTAGTTTTAAATCTTTTATTTAATATCCTTGCCTATCCATTCTAGTAACTATTCAATTAATACAAAATTTCTAAGTTCCCCAGAGTTTGACACCCTACTCATCCTATACTAATCCCTTTGGATTTGGGTCACCCATAGTAGGCCTAACAAATTTTTGGCGCCGTTGCCAGGGAATTTGTTGTAATTTTTATTAATTGAGGATAGTGAAAAGTTGTTTTAGGTTTTTGTTTTTGTTTTATAATTTTTATTTTTTGTTTTAATTCTAGTTGAACATGCAACAAAGTAGAAGCTCTAACGATCTTCTATTTGATCCTGAAATTGATCGAACTTTTCATGCTTTGCGTAGGAATCAAAGACAAAGAGAAGAAGATCAACACATCTTAATGGCCAGAGAAAGATGAACGTTAGGCGACTTTGCCATGCCTGACATCATAGATTGTATGGGGGAAATAATGGCTCCTTCAACTGTAAAAAACAACTTTGAAATCAAGCCTAACATCATTCAAATGGTGCAAAATAATCAGTTTGGTGGTCTACAAGGGGAGGATCCATATACACACATCTTGACATTCTTGAATGTATGTGCAACATTTAAAATAAATGGAGTATCGGATGATGCAATTTGATTGAGGCTCTTCCCATTTTCAGTCAAAGAGAAAGCTCAAATATGGTTGGCAAGTTTACCAAGTGAATCAGTCACCACTTGGGATTAATTGAAACAAGCATTCCTTCAAAAGTACTTCCCTCCACACAAGACTACAAAATTCTGTAATGAGATCACCACCTTCAAGCAAAATCCAGATAAAATAATTTATACTTCTTGGGAAAAATTTAAGGAACTCCAAAGGCAATGCCCACATCATGGATTGCCCGATTGGATGATTCCTCAAATTTTTTATAACGGATTGACAAATGAGAATTGCAACATAGTCAATGCCACATCTGAAGGTAAATGGATGGATAAGACAGCAAGAGTGGCTGTCACTTTACTTAAAGAACTTGCATCCCAAGGATACATGGGAGATGAGACAATTATGGCAAAAGCAAAAGGGATCTTGGAACTTGACACTATTAACCTGCTAACAGCAAAGGTAGATGCACTCACCAAAATGGTAAGTAAAACTCAAATTAATTCTATTGAAAATACTGATGTTGTTTGTGAACTATATGGAGGTCCTCATCCTTATTCCCAATGTAGTTCAAATGAGGAGGTAAATTATGTCCAAGGGGGGTGTAACCAAATAATGGCTATAAACTCAAACACATACAACTCTTAATGGAAGAACCATCTTGGTTTTTCTTAGTCTAACCCATCCTCCCAATTAAACCCACCTATTAACCAAAATCTCAAAATAAATAACCCACTAGGTTTTCCTATGAAGTAACCCTATACTCCTACACCACCTAAATCTAATTTAGAGACCCTTCTAGAGCAGTTTGTAGGAACACAAATATCCATTAATAAAAAAAGCGAGGAGCAATTTAAACAACTTAATTCCAAAATTGATCAACTTGCTACTCACAACAGAATTTTAGAAACTCAAATTGCCCAACAAGCCTTTTCCTCTAACCCTAAACTTGTAGGTAAGTTACCCAGTCAACCAGAATTTGTTCAAAGAGAGACTTGCCAAGCAATTACTCTTAGAAGTGGTAAGATGGTTGAAAATATTGCTAATGAGAATAAAAATGATATAGTATGTGATGAGGAAGTAAACTTAGAAAGTAACCAAGGGAGTGGGGTTAAAGGTAATAATAAAAATGAAAGTGTCATAAAACCTAAGGTCAATGACCCTAAAGTAGATCTTAAGACCTTGCCATTTCCTCAAAGGTTCATAAGAAGGAACCTAGATAAGCAATTTGGCAAATTCTTAAAGTATCTTAAAGATATTACTATTACTATTCCATTCTTAGATGCTATAAGGGATATGCCGGTTTGGGGTAAATTTTTGAAAGACATGGTCTCCCATAAAAGCAAAATAGAAGATTATGGTCTAGTATCTTTAGTAGAAGAGTCTAAAGCCATGTTTTCTAAGTCCCCTCCTAAGCGAAAAGATCCTGGATGTTTCACCATCCCATGCATGGTTGGAGGAAAGTATTTTGATAAAGCTTTATGTGATATTGGTGCTAGTGTCAGTTTAATGCCTTATTCTATTTATTTAAGACTTAATTTGGGTGAACTTAAGCCTACTAACATGTGTCTCTTGATGGCTAATAAGACTATTACCTATCCAATTGGCATTCTTGAGAATGTGCCAATAAAAGTAGGTAAATTTATAGTTCCTGTAGATTTTGTTGTCCTAGACATGGAGGAAGACCTCGAAATCCCTATCTTGTTTGGAAGACCGTTCTTAGTAACGGTAGGTGCTATCATTGACATGAAGAAAGGTAAAATCACATTTGAGGTAAACAATGAATCCATTGAATTTGATGTTCTTAAGATGATGAAATCTTCACCTATGGAAGAAGTTAGTAAGATTGACTCTGTAGACTTGATTGATGAATGTACAAATGAGGTCAAATATGAATGCATGAGTCAAGACCCTATTCCCCCTTACCAAGTCTAAGAAGAAAAGGTAAATCTTTTAGAGACTACTTCACATCATCACTCCTTCCGACCTTTTAGATTTGAACCTCTGGAGAGAAATGATGATCCAAACCCTTATTCAAAAGAAGAAGTAAGTTTTGAACTCAAGCCTTTGCCATCAAATTTAAAATATGCATTCCTTGATTCTGAATCTAAATTTCCTTTTATTGTGAATTCATCCTTGTCTTTAGAAAATATCAATCTTTTATGCAATGTGTTGCTTAAACAAAGAAGTTCCATTGGTTACTCTTTGAATAATCTAAAAGGTATTGGCCCTAATATTTGCATGCATAGGATAATCTTAGAAGATAATGCTAAGCATTCCATTAAAGGTCAAAGGAGACTTAATCCAACTCTCAAAGAAGTGGTAAGAAAAGAGGTCACAAAATTACTTGATAATGGCATCATATACTCAATTAGTGATAGTAAGTGGGTAAGTCCTGTTCAAGTTGTCCCTAAAAAGGGTGGCTTAACTATTATTAAGAATGAATCAAATGATTTAATCCCTACTAGGACTGTCACTGGATGGCATATGTGTATAGACTATAAAAAATTGAATAAAGCAACTAAAAAAGATAATTTTTCACTACCATTTCTTAACCAAGTGTTAGAAAAATTAGCAAATTATTCTTATTTTTGTTATTTGGATGGTCTTAGTGGTTTTTATCAAATACCTATCTACCCTGAAGACCAAACAAAAACCATTTTTACATGTCCTTATGGAACTTTTGCATTTAGACGCATGCCATTTGGTTTATGCAATGCACCTGCAACGTTTCAAAGATGCATGTTTTCTATCTTTAGTGACTTGATAGATGATTGCGTTGGAGTTTTTATGGACGATTTTAGTGTTTATGGAACTAACTTTGAAAATTGTCTAGAAAATCTCTCTAAAGTTCTTGACAGGTGTAAGGAGCATGGACTAGTACTTAATTGGGAAAAGTGTCATTTTATGGCACAAGAAGGAATAGTACTAGGGCATATGGTATCCAAAAGGGGTATTGAAGTGGATAGAGCCAAGGTTGAAGTGATCACAAATTTGCCACAGCCTAAATGTGTTAAGGACAATCGAAGTTTCTTAGGACATGCCGGGTTCTATAGACGGTTTATCAAGGATTTTTCCAAAATTGCCAAGCCATTATGCAATTTGCTTGCGAAGGAAGCTACCTTTGAGTTTGATGAAGCACGTCATGAAGCTTTTGAGACCCTAAAGAAAGCTCTTACATCCACATCGATTCTATAGCCACCTAATTGGGAGCAACCTTTTGAAATTATGTGCGATGCTAGTCATTTCATAGTTGGAGCGGTCCTTGGGCAAAGGAAGGAAGGTAAGCCTTATGTAATTTACTATGCAAGTAAGCTACTTGATGATGCCCAAATCAACTATACAACTACAGAGAAGGAACTACTAGCTATAGTTTATGCATTTGATTAATTTAGAGCATATTTGATAGGTCAAAAGGTAATTGTATATTTTGACCATGCTGCTCTAAAGTACCTCTTAAGTAAAAAGGATGCTAAACCTAGGCTACTAAGGTGGATTCTTATGCTCCAAGAGTTTGATTGGGAAGAAAGGGAGTGAAAACCTTATGGCGGACCATCTCTTTAGACTTGATCAAGAAGGTTTAAGGAAGCTTGATGATGGAGTACCAATACATTAGACCTTCCAAGGCGAGCATTTGTTTAATGTTGTATCATAAGAAATTCCATGGTATGCTGACATTGCTAACTTTCTTGTAAGTGGAATTCTTCCTTATGGTTTAGATTATAGGCAAAGAAAGAAATTTTTGCATGATACTAAATTTTATTATTGGGAAGAACCTTTGCTTTATAAAAGATGTGCAGATGGGCTAATAAGGAGATGCATTCCTCAAGATGAGATTCAAGATGTTTTGAAACATTGTCATTCCTTAGATGTGGGTGGACACTTTGGTGCAACAAAAATAGCTTCTATGGTATTACAATGTGGTTTTTGGTGGCCTACTTTATTCAAAGATGCTAGAGAATTTTTCCTTACATGTAATAGATGTCAAAGAATGGGTAATATATCTAGGAGAAATGAGATTCCTTTAAATGCCATTCTTGAGGTAGAACTTTTTGATGTATGGGGTATGGACTTTATGGGTCCTTTCCCTAGTTCTTTAGGCTATAAATACATCTTAGTTATGGTAGACTATGTGTCTAAATGGGTTGAAGTAATACCTATTATTACTAATGATGCTAAGGTAGTTAAGAAAATGCTTAAAAAAGTAATATTTCCTAGATTTGGTACTCCAAGAGCTTTGATAAGTAACGGAGGTTCCCATTTCTGTAATAATATCATAGAAAGTCTGCTTAAAAAATATGGAGTTAGTCACAAAATAGCTACTCCTTACCATCCACAAACAAGTGGACAATCACAAAATAGCTACTCCTTGCCATCCATAAACAAGTGGATGAGTTGAGGTAAGTAATAGGGAAATTAAGTGGATTCTATAGAAGACTGTTTCTTCTTCTAGGAAAGATTGGGCATTGAGGCTAGATGATGCCTTATGGGCATATAAAACTACTTTTAAAACTCCCATTGGCCTTACCCCATATCCATTAATCTATGGTAAATCTTGTCATTTGCCCATTGAACTTGAACATAAAGTGTATTGGGCAACTAGGGCTTGAACTTTGATATGGATAAAGTAGGTAAGAAAAGTCTTTTGTAACTCAATGAACTAGAAGAACTAAGGTTAAATGCATATGAAAATGCAAAGTTATATAAAGATCATACTAAGTTATAGCATGATAAGAACATTCTCAATAGGGATTTCCAAGAAGGTGAGCTTGTTTTACTCTATAATTCAAGGTTAAGACTATTTCTTGGAAAACTAAAATCAAGATGGTTTGGACCTTTTAAAATTATTAAAATCCATCCATATGGAACTATTGAGATTGTTAATGACAAAGGTGAATCTTTCAAGGTAAATGGCTATCGTCTTAAACCTTACTTTGCTGGTGCACCATTAGAACAATCAAGGTCGGTAACCCTCTCTACTTAATATTATGTTCATTTACTACATAGTACATTTATTTATTTTAAAATTTTATGTTTGTTTATTTTAAATTTCATGTTTATTTAATATAATGTTTAAGTATTGATGTTTAATATTAATTTTATTATACATACACATGATACATACATACATACATATATATATATATATATATATATATATATATATATATAATAAAAAAAAATTTGGGCTGAGTTCATGCCGAGTTGTGCCCATAGGACACGACTCGTGATAGAACTCATCCGTGCCGAGTCGTGCCCTATGGTGATGACTCGATACAATTAACAGATTTTGAAATACCTGAAATTTTGAGTTTCTACACCAATTTTTCTTTTCTTTTCATTCCTAATTCAATTGTAATTTATTTTATTCTTATTTTTGGTCAAAAACTAACTTATTCAACACTCTTTTTCCAAAACAAATCAATGAAAAGTTGTTTCTTTTCCAAAAAGAATCACATCTCTTCCCAAAATATATGACTTTTCACATTACACTCTTACACATCTATATAACCCTAACCCTTACAACACCACTCCCCTACCCTTTCTTTTTAGATTTTGAAAACACAAATCCTAATATTTAAATAATTATTTCTTCTATTTAAACATCATCTTCTTTATTCATCATTCACACATTACACTATATTCACTCATAGTTGCAGAAATTTTCTATTTTTCTTCTTTATTTTCTAACTATGGGCAAGACCAAAGGATCAACTGCTTCAAGGCCTCAAGAAGAGCAACAAAAGGAAGACCTTGCATTAATGTATGAGTCCTCCTTCCCCATTCACTCACATGAAGAAGGAGCCAAGTTCTCTAAAATCAAACGTAGAGAAATTGTATCTTGTAAGTATTTTCTTCCCTCTTTAATTCGTGATGTTGGTATGGAGGAAGTATTCAATCAAGTTCTTACTTCTTGTGGTTTGAAAAAGCTTGTAAGTATGCAAGAGCATTCCTATGGCAATCTTGTTTATGAGTTCTTTAGTACACTTGATATCAATGCTACAAATTCTCAAATTCTGGAATTTAGATTGCTTGGCTAACCTTACCAATTAACTTATAATTTTATGCAAAAAGTGTTTGGTTTTAAGAGAAGCGGTGTTTGTGATATCACTAATGATTTTAATGTTAATGACTTTTGGACATTCTTAACTGATATAGAAACCCCTTTTGAACCTAAAAAGGGGAAAGTGATGTTCATCAAGGATTTGAAATTCTGAATATTGCATAAAGTCATTGCATGTGTTATTTTTGGTAAAACTGAAACTAGTAGAGTAACTATTCAAGAGCTCTTTTTGATGTGGTGTGTTCATAAATCAAAGCAAGTGTGTTGGACATATTGGATTTTTAATCAACTCCTCATGTGTGTTACACGTAAGGAGCACCCATTAACATATGGTCATATTGTTACAAATATTGCTAAGGGGTTTCATATTAATTGCTTAAACTTTCCTTATGTTGTCAAATACTCATATTTCACAAAGCAAGCCTTCATAAGAGGCGAGGTTGTGGATGCAGATTTTAACCATGTTGCAGCTTACACATGATCTTATTGGAAGGGGTTACGTCACCCTATTTATAATTCGGATGAAGACTCTAATGATGATGTTCCACCACCTAGAGACCCACCACCACTAAGAGATCAATCAATGGTTCAACTTGCATTACCACCATCATCCTCTACTCAAGGAGAAGCAAGTGGCTCCACTCTTAGTGACCACTAAATTTCGGAGGAGATTTTGGCAAACCAAAGGAGCATGCAATGTGAACTTACCGCCTTGGAGGCTAGGAACTAAAGGATGGAGCGCACGCAATATAGTATGGACTATAAATTGCGTAAGTTCTTTAGCTACTCTGGGTATGACATTCCTTCACCACCACCACCCGATGCTCAATGAGGTATATTTTTCTTCCCTTCTCCATCATCTTTACTTTTCTTCACATTGGGGACAATGTGAATGTCAAGTATGGGGGAGGGATCGAATGATGAAGATTGAAGCTTTCTATTTACTTTTATGTTTTATTTTGTTTTGTTTTCCATTTTCTGCATTTTTAATATATTTTGCATGATTGTTGTTTTGTTTTGTTTAGTATTTTACAATTTGCATCAAGAATTTTTATCCTTTTTACTTGAGTTTCTCCATGTTATTATATCTTGATTAAGTTTTCTCATTCTGTTTTCTAACTAATTTGATGATCGTTCTTGATAAATGTCCAGTTGGTAAAATTCTTAAGTCTTTTTCTAGTATTTGTTAAGATTTTGTCTTTTTATCTCACTCTTATTGCTTTTAAAGATTTCTAATTATCTAGTCAATTTTCTAATTTTGCTTAATTGTCAAAATTGATATAAGTTAAGTCTTTGAATTTGCATGATTTAAGTTGCCTAAAGGAAACTATAGCCATAATACGAGTTATGCATTAGTCAATAATGGATAAGGATACTAAAAGAACTATATTTGTTTGCTAAAAAAATAAAAATAAAAATGCATATTGAGTAAGTTGTGTGCAAATGAGTTTGCTCCTTAGTTGCATTCAATTCGAAAGATATGTATGGTATGCCTATTAAATATGTATATTGAGTAAGTTGTGCGTGAATGAGTTTGCTCCTTAGTTGCATTCGATTCAAAAGATGTACCTTATTTAATTGCAATAAAAAAAAAGAGAAGAATAAGCAAACTGTGTCTAAAAATGCCATAAGACTTATTGCATTCTTGCATGTGCTTTCTTTTGTCCTAAAGAAGGCTACTTGAATTTATTGAATTCTCGACTTAATGCATGGAAATTTTGACTAGAAAAGCATGATTAGGTCATTGACTAAATAAATTGAACAACTTTGTTATCAATAAGGATGAGATAATTAGACAAAGCTCAAAATTTATGCTATAAGACTTGTCATCCTTTACCATTGTTGGGCATTAAGAACTATATCATCAACTATTGGCCATATACTCCTTAAATAAATTTTGAAGATTGTTTAATCACGATTTTTTCATAGTTATCTTGGAGAAACTAAGTAATTTCTTTGTCTCTTCCCTCCTTGTTCTTGCTTGAGGGCAAGCAAGGTTTAAGTATGGGGAAATTTGATATGATGCAAATATGTATACCTAAACTAATCAATTAATAGTTAATTTTGTGTTTGAATGCATGAATTTTATCTTTGAAGTGGTGCTTTTAATCTTGTTTTTAAGTGTTCTTTAAGTAATCTAGGTAACTCTTAAAGGATTAAGGGTTCTATGCATGAAAGGGAAGAAGTTTTGCAAGGATTAGACAAGACAAGCCTGTACCGACTCATGCCTCATAGATGCCGAGTTGTGACAAAAGGTTGTGGTGCCGACTCGTGCCCTTTGGTGCCGAGTCATGCCAGAACCACATGGTGCCGACTCATCCTAGCTTGTCTTGAGTAGTTATGGTGCCTTTTCATCAAAACACTTCACAAAAGGCTCATTTTTGTAATGGACATGATTTGGGACACTTAGAAAACTATAAATAAGAATGTTTTATAGAATTTTAGACATGTGATATTAGTATTATTCATATATTAAGTTAGTAATTAAGAGTGTAATTCAAGTGTTCAAAAGTTAGAACAAGATTGAAGAGTCACCAAGGCATTCAAGCAAGCATTCAAGGACACTTCTTCAAAGTAAATTTCCGAAGCAAGGATTGAAGAAAATATCATCAAAGTTTCCTTTCCCTTGTCTTTTTTTTTTTTTTTTTTTTATCTTTGTTCCTTGATGTTCATCTTGTCTTCTTGTCTAAACTTTGTCATTTACACTATGAATATACACTAGTTTGGTTTCTTTGAATTGCAATAAAGTGTTGGTTTTAATCTTTGTATTTCTTATATGCTTTGCATGATTTAGTTTTAATTGTGTGCTTAATTAATGTTGTATGTGCTTGATCACCATGTATAACATGATAGTCAAATTATTCACAATGAGAGTTGGGATAAATTGATGGAAAAATAATTAAAATTACTTAGAGAATAGGATAAGCACTTGGAGACAAGCAAATCCACTCTAAGCAGAATTATAGTATTGGCATGAATATTTATGGTTCTGTTCTATCTCTATGATGACATGAGAATGCTCATAGACTCTAGATTAAACACTTCTAATTGACAACGAGTGTTGCTTTTAGGAATTATAAACCATACTCTTAATCATTGCATGCATGTAACACATCTTATTAAAATCAATTCTAACTTGTGATTCAATCTAATCAACATCCTTAATCGCAATATTAGTATAGTAGTATATAGTTAGTTTTAAATCTCTTATTTAATATCCTTGCCTATCCATCCTAGTAACTATCCAATTAATACAAAATTTCCAAGTTCCCCAGAGTTTGACACCCTACTCATCCTATACTAATCCGTTTGGATTTGGGTTATCCATAATAGGTCTAACAATTAGCTAGCAACCTAGAAGAATCAATTTAACCAACCAACTAAAATAGACAATAACCAAATAGAAAGGAAAAGAAGATTACCTTATGCTTTCGCGGCTTGGGCTCGTAGGGCGGATGAAGCAGATGACTAGATTGCAATTCCACCTTCTCTATGCAAGAGACATGAGCCTTGGACCACTAGAATGCAACTTAAACTTCTCCACACGATCAACACAAGCCTTGGGCAAGAGACTTGCCTCAAATAGGTAGGCGCAAAGCCTTAAACTACTCGAGTAGGAATTAAGGAGAAATCACCCAATGTGCTTTACAAAGCAAGGAGTAAGAAGCAAAGCAATTTAATTAAAGTTAGTGCTTTTTAAGCCTTTAAGTCTGTGTGTCTTCAGAGTAGAGAGACCACCTCTATATATAGGGGGAAGAATGAAGTATAAAGGCTAAAATTTCCAATATGGGAGCAGAAACACACCGCCAATGCTGCACAAGCCTCTGCAGCACTACAGAGGCCTATACGCCAGTACCGCATAGATCTTTGCGGCACTGCAAGAGGCTCTACGGCAATGCCACAGAGCTGTGTGGCAACAGGCTGTGATTCGCCCATTCTGCTTGTTTTTGCCCGTTCTCGCTCGTTTCTTGTTTGTTTTCCATGATTCCAATTGCGTTGCACCCATTACTAAGTCTCAGATGATTTGATGATGATTTAAGAGCCTTGATTGATTCCTTTCCCGACTGAATGGTCTGTAATTATGAGAAGTGCAGAAATAAGGGTTCACAAACCCAGACCTTCGATATACTAATCCCATTTGCTAATTTTATTCTTCATTATCAAACTAGTATTCTCCCAATTCAATTCAATCAATACCAATTTCAACATCTCACTTCAATCTTTCAATTTAATCTCCAATAATACTTAATAATCATAATAATAATTATCTCAATTCAAATATCCCATTTAACTAATTAATTCCAATAAACTATTTACCTAAATTCTCACAAATAAATTCATAATTCAATATCTGTACACAATTGAGTTGAGATTTATATCATATGACTTGTTTAATGCGCCAAAGTTGCTGTCCGAAATCATCAGTTTTGAGGTCATCGAAATCTGATCGTCGAAAAATTCCAATGATGACCAAATCATGATCCAAAAGTACCAACAATTAGCTTACGACTCGAGGATTCTAGATATACACTTCACTTTCTGTAATTCATCGAAAAATAGTTAGAAATGGTGTGACAGCCGTTAAGATCGCTGGATTTCGGTCAAAATAAAATTTATCTAAAATTAACAAATGATATACTAAATTGAAGCTAGAATCATGAGATGCTCAACCATACCAATTTCATCGGGAAAGGAGATCGAAAAATGGTCAAAAATTAGCCTAGAAGTTATGGCCTGCGACATTTTGGATGGAGCGTGCGCCACTGTCCCGTTGTTGTTAGCGACGAATTCGATGGGTTGACTTGTCGGTGGGTGCTCCTCCCTTTAGTGTGGCGCATGTCGTCGGTCGGCGGTTGAAGGGCTATGGACTGAAGGTGCAATTCTCTCTCTCTCTCTCTTTGTCGTGTTTCTCTGTTTCTTCTTTTGCCTATTTTTAAGCTTGTAGATTTTTAACTTCTTATATATATATATATATACACACACACACACACACACACACACACACACATACACACACACACTCACACTAACAAATAATAATAATAATAATAATAATAATAATAATAATAATAATAATAATAATAATAATAATAATAATAATAATAATAATAATAATTAATTACAAAATTTTCTTTTAAACAATAATTTTAATTAAAATATTTATTTCACAAAAATTCACAATATCATCCAATAATTATGACATAAATCATAATATAAAATTTCAAATATTAATTACATAAATTTCTATATTACATAATAAAATTTCAATTTTTCTAATTTAAACTTTCTCATTTAGATAAATAATAAATTTAAAATTCAGTACTTCATTTAATAAATTATTCTCTTAAAAATATTAGTATAATAATATAATAAATTAATATCATTTCAAATATCAATATAAAATATAATAAATAAATTATTCCAAATATCAATATTAAATTTGAAATAATTCTCTACTATTTCAAATACTCTTATAACAATATTAATAAATCATATATATAATATCAAATATCAATATAAATTTGCTTTATCAATATCAATATAATAATATAAATAAATATTAATATCAATATCAATATTCAAATGTAAATTCATAAATATCTATAACTTTGAATGTTAATATAAATATAATAATAAGGAAAATATTTCCATAGAAAATTATTACTTTTAAAACATTTAAATTCAAATCATTTCAAGTTTGAAAATATTCATTTAATAGTATACGAGGTCATCATCCTCTATAATAAATTTAGTTTTCATAAATTCATTTAATAATCTTTATAAATCAAAATTTATTTATCAATTACTTAACTATTTATCTTATAAAAATGCGAAAAATTCACATGTAAACACAAAAAATTTGAGCTTAATTCACATATTCATTATTAACTTGGGCATGTATTATGATACTAATCGGATATCTTTACATATACTTCTATACATACGTCTTGTATCGGGTTGGGATATTACATTCTTCCTCCTTTATGAAATTCGACCTCGAATTTCAAAACACTTTTTATAGGAAGTTATGATAACATTAGCAAATTAGGGAATTCAAAATGATAGGAAAAACTCCTCAGTTATAAAACCAATCAATGAACCAATTAGGGAATTCAAAATCTCCTTCAAGCTGGAATTGGATCCACCAGCTATGTTTCCGTTGCTTGTTCTCATAGTATAAGGCCCCAGACCAAGCTTGAATATAATCAAAATAATTAATTGATTTGTAAAAGGACGGAAGATTATAATCGTTATAGGATAAAGGATTTCCATCCCATTGCTCGAGCGTGATAATCTTCTTTATCACGAACTTATTATAAGCATAGCCTCTGTCATTTCTTATAGTGTAAGTGATTTCAATAGAACCAGTTTCCTTGAGAACTTGTTGATAATAATCATAATCTCTTCCTTTAATATACAACTTCTCGAGATAGATATTAGCATCCTCATAAGGCTACGTCCCTGCAAATTTCCTATCAATAATCAACAGAAAATAATAGGAAATTAGAATATAAGGGAAAATGTTTTCTTTATCAGATGTAGCTTTGATGCTGGCAGAATAAGCATCATCTCTTAGGCGGTCTTCTGACTGTCTTTGATCGCTAGAGCTGAAGGACTCATAAGTCCTTTTGGTTGGAGTTGCTGGTTCCTTTCCTTTCATGAAACTCATTTCCTGTAAGAAATTCACGGATTAGAAAATCAGGTAATGAGTTAGAAGAACCATTAATAAACTCGATGTCCAAATCAAACATAGATAGAATGGCTTGCCAATGGGCAAAGATTTGATTATAGACTATATTTTTGACATCCTTAAGGAGAATATCCTTAGCATACTTACAGTCAACCCTAATAAGGAATTTCTGGTTTAATAAGTCTAATTCGAATTTTTAGACACAAAGAACTATGGATAATAGTTCCTTTTTGATAGTTAAGTAATTAATTCTAGGACCAACCCAGACTCTTGAGGTGAATCTGACTAACTGTTCCTTCCCATTAATCCTCTGTTTGAGAATTCCTTTATAGCCTTTATCAGATGCATCAGTCTCTACTATCTTAAAGGCTTCAGGTTTAGAAAGGCTATACATGGTAATTCTTTGACCTTAGACTTAATCTTTCTAACTGCTAAAGTATGAACAGTTGACCACTCAGGGGGACTCTTCTTCAATATGTCAAATAGTGGTTTGGCATCATAAGCCAATTCCTTGTAGAACTCAGCTATGTAGTTTAAGCTTTCAAGAAACCTTTGAAGTTGACTTTTATCTTTGATTTCATCAGGAAACTTGTTAGCGAACTGTATGGCTCTATTAATGGGAATTATAGTGCCATTCTCAATGTTATGCCCTAAAAATCTCATCTTTGTTTGGCACAGCTTGATCTTCTTAGCTGAGACTACTAAACCAGCATGTTTGACCACCTTAATAAAGGTAGCTAGGTGTTTGAAATGCTAATCAATGTTACTGCTGAATATACGCACATCGTCAATGTAGACAATAGAAAATGTTGAATAAGCATTGAAGATCTCATTCATGATCCTCTAAAACTCTGATAGAGCTTTTTTAAGACCAAAAGGCATAACATTCCATTCATAGTGACCAAACGAAACTGTGAACGCTGTCTTATAATAGTCTGCTTCATAAATTTGTATATGCCAGTAGCAAGACTTCATGTCAAATTTGGAAAATACACTAGCGTTATACAGTTTGTTCAACAGGTTCTTCTTGTTAGGTATGGGATACTGTATCCACCGTAGGGCCTTGTTGAGGGGCTTGTAGTTGATGACAAGCCTTGGAACACCTCGTTTGAGCTTAGCCCCATTTTCAACTTAAAAGGCTAGACAACTCCATGGGCTTTGACTCTTTCTTATAAGCCCTTTCTGTTCTAATTCAGCAATCTCTTTCTTGCAGATCTCTAAGTGACGAGGCCCCATAGCAATGGGCCGGGCCTTGGTTAGGATCTGCCTCTCACTGAAGCCTGGTTCATAAGGTAGTTGGACCACATGCTTCTTACGAGCCCAAAATGCATTAGGAACTTCTGCACAGATTTCCTGGGCCATCTCTTGCTAAACTTCTTCTATTTTCTTTTGGATAGCTGGTTGTAATAACTATTGTTCCAGCTTTTTCTAATGGACTTCCTGAGATAAGGAAGTAAGGAAATTTTCTTTACTTTTGATTTTGCCTTGAATAAGGTCAATTTCTTAAGCTTTGGCTGGGTGATAAATTCAAAATGAATTTCCCGCTCTCCTTTGAACGAAGTTATACCATGCTCATCTATCTTCTTAATTGGGTATAACATATGGAGAAATGGATTACCTAGAATGACGGGATGAGATAATCCCTTGACCATTATAAATGGAATTCTGAAGCATATACCCTTCTTGCATACTGCAACATCAGATAACTTGTATTTTATCTTTAACCTCGAGCCATCTGTAGTATTTAGTACTTTTGTAGTTTTGCTAAAGTATATGGATGAGACTATGCCTTCATTTATATATTTTAAATTGGCACCTAAATCAATAAGCACCAGAGTGGTGAATGTATATTCTTTGTTTACCACTATAATGACATAGGTATGCCACTTATGAGTTATGACTTGATCCATTAAATTGATGTATTGAAGATTGTTGATCTCATCTTCATTTAGTGGATCTCTGTCTGCTCTATTAAGAGCTGCTTCTTCCTCATCAAATTCTGGCTCTGCTTCTTCTTTCCTTACTAACTCAAGGAAATAAACTCTATCTTTGAGATCTTATAGCTCAGACTTGATTGTTTTAATTTCTGCTTTAAGCTCTGCCACAGTTGATTCTCTAGCCTTAGCTAACTTCGAGCCTTTGATTCTATCCATTATCTCCTTAAGATCATAAGGCTTATCTTGCCTTTATGCTATCTTCTTTTCTAATGGATTGGAATGAGATGATGAGGCTTCTTTAGCTTTATAAAGCTGCAAGTACTTTTGTATTTGTTCCTTCTTTTGCTTTGCATCTGGGATCTAATCAATAAGATCTAGAATCATATTTTCTTCTTTGGTGAGAACACAGAGCCCGTTCATCTGGCATAAAGCTTTATAGTAGTCATAGTTTCCTTCATAATTTTCCTTAGAAGATGAAGGACCATATGAGCTTGAGTCAAAACTTGAACTAGAGTCATAATCCAGTGCATTAATTTCATAATCATCCTTCTTTAAATATGTTTCAGTAATAAACAGATTAACAACAGACTTTTTTAGACCTTCGTCAATGGATAAGGCCTGAATCTGCTGTTTGACCTTGCATCTATTAGCATAGTGGCCCGGTTTGCCACATTTGTAGCAGATTACTGTCTTCTTGGACTTTGATTTTCCTTTTGCCTTAGAATTAGGCTTTCTTCCTTTCTTCTTAGTATCATCCTTTGCATAATTCTTCTTGGACTAAGGCCTAGGATAATACTTTTCTTTCTTGAAAGGCTTTTTCTTCTTATAAGAAGAGAATAGTGGTGGATAACTAATTTGCTCACAGAAATCACCAAGTAACTTCCTTTTAGTAGCCTTATTCTCCTTTAACTGAGTGTGGAGCTTCATCTCATTACATAATGAGATTCCTTCAGCTACTACTTTTGCTGATAATTCCCCATAAGTATATAAACTGTGGGGAATACCTTCATCATACTTGGCTTTTATTCTGTTTCATACCCTCTCAGCAAATAAGGGTGGTAACCCTGAGATGAACTTCTCCTTCCAGATATCATTGCCATTATGTTCTCTGGTGTAGACAGTTGAGAGGAAGACATCTTTGTACCATTTGTAATGGGATAGATCTGGACACCTTAAGTTCATTAGCTGCTCATGGGACTTGTCTAAATAAGACATTATACTGCCAATAAAATTGATCCCTATAGTATATAATAGGGTGTTGACTACATCAGGTGTAGCTCTTGAGGAGACCATAGGTTGACCTCCTAGTTGTGCCGGTGGATAAGTCACCATTTTCGTCTTACTTGCAGATAGGATTTGATCTCTTGCTTGGGGATTGAGGTAGAAGTCCCACCATCCTTTCAACTGACCAGTAAATCTTGCTACTATAGCCTTATCTACCATATCATCTGCATTGTTTCTTGCCTTTGAGGCATTAGTAAACATGGTCATATAATGGATGAAAATTTTGATTTGATATTCAGAGAGACCATCAATATTCCACTCAACTATTGAAGTGCCATCATAGGCCACATAGTTGAATGATGAATCTTCATACTGCAGGTATACTGGTGAAGGCCTAGGATAATAAGCCTTCATTGGCATGCTGGAACTCTTCTTAGGATAAATAATCCTATTGATCTAATTTGAACCTCCAGTATTTCCAGCTTCATTGAACATAGATTTAAGGTTGTTAATAAACCTCTCTTCAAAATGCTGAGAATTAGCTTCTAAATCTAATTCTTCACCCGAACTAGGCTCAGACTTTTCTGGCTTCTTTTCCTCTTTAATAAGAGGAGTTAGACTCTTCTCAGGCTCTTGAGTTCTTCTTTTAGTATCTGGTTTGATGCCTATTGAGGTAAGTCTCTTGACCAGCTCGTCTACCATCTCTATGGACTTCTCTTTAGAGAGATTGATATCTAGATTTGTTGATTCCATTGGCTTGAATAGCACCCTTTTCTCATAGGAAGTGGATGCCTTTGTTGTGTCTTGACGAGGAATGTATTCTGCTTGTTTCAGAGTAGAAACCTGGGCCTCAATCCTTGTCAGTTGTTTACCCATCAAGTCAAATGTATAGTTTGTGAAATTGTTCTGCTGGACAATCTCTTTTAGACTCCTTTCTCCCTATCCCCCCTTAAAAGGAGAGCCTTTAAACTCTTTCTCCTTCTCTCATTTTATGGCAAGTTCTGTAGGTGGAGGATGAAGGCTCTTGATACTTTTGCCTTTGGGAGTCTAGTATAGCTTATAAGTTGTATCCAAAGTGTTGAGGAACTTTGGACTGGAGAAATTTGGAAATGATTTTCTTTGCAACATGAAATAATGTTGCAGGAAGTCAGGGAATGACTTAATTCTGTCTTTGGCTATATAAGCCTTATACAGTTTTTTGTATTTTCTTTTTTCTGCTTCAGAGAAATGAATGAGAAACCATTTTTCGAATGAAGTTTCTTTTAAAGAGATAGCGGCTAGATGTAAGCCCATAATGCTTTCTTTGTCATAGCCCATGTCAGAAGGAGTTGGAATTTGAGGAGAACTGGAAGGTTCTTTTGTTTTGTACTGAGGAAGTCCAACATCGTCTGAAGTGTTCTTTACTCCTGATAAGTGGGTGACTTGATGACAAGTTCTGGATAAGAAACCTTAGGAGGAGGCTCTGAATAAGAGCTTATGGGTGGATTGAAGGATCGAACTGAAGGAGTTCTGGAGATGTTTGAGAATGATCTTCTGTCAGGTTGTAACCTAACAGATCTGCTACTGGAAAAGGCAATCTCCACATTTCCATCTTTATCTTCTTTGATCTCCTATATGGAACTTGATTCCTCCTTCTTCTTAGGAATCGCTTCTTCTAATACCTAGTTATCAGATTAGTTCACCTGATCCCATGCAATATGCTTAGGCACCATCAAATTTCCTTTTGATAGATTTGTCAAAAAGAGAGTTGTAGATCCTTTCAACATAAGCAGCTTTGTTGATGACTCCCTCAAATTAGGGACAACGGAATCCATGGTTTTGTAGTGGATTCTATAAATGAGAATCGCGTTCTCTGATCCAAGCAACATGTCGTACCCTTCTGTCTTTATATCCAATGTTATAGCATTTAAAATGTGTGGATATGAAATAGACAGAGTAAAGTTAGGGTAACATAAGAAATAAACAAGGCCATCACAAAGAGTAGACTCTACCACTCCTAATAAGGAGTCATGGAATTTGTTATGTCTTTTGTCTCTGACACAAAGGGTGGTTGCTGTGTTGAGACCTAGTCGAGTAGCAGGTTTGAGCGCTACTTGAACCATGCCGACGTGGAGAAATCGATATTGTTCTCTGTGTTTCTCTATTAGGTCATTTGATAATAGGCTGAATGAACTGAAACCATCGTGGATGGGCATGGCCTGTACATAATCAGACTTAAACACAAAATTAGAATTAGATTTATAAATAGCAGAAGAAGAAATAGCTGGAAGTTTCCAGTTAGCTAACGATTGTTTAACATTTTCTAACATAAGAATTTGTTTATTTTTGTTCTTACTTTTCTTCTCCATCTTTCCTCCAGAGCTAGATGAGCTACTGGTAAAATTACCTAAGCTTTCGAATAGTCTATCCATCTTCTGATCACTATGAACGATATTATTCCGAGACCAACGGCACCTATCCTCAGCTAAACGATCAAATGGAAACGCGACTTGGGTTTCACAAAAACTAGATAGGTTCAACTAGAACTTACGCTAGGATACCATTAGGGGAAGCTAGCGTAAGAGTGAGAGTTTGAAGAGCAATAATAACAAAATAAACAAAGAAATATGAAAGAAATATGTATGAATTAATCGATAAATATTAATAAAGAAAAGAGATATCTTATAGAAATCACATGAAAGAACACTCAAAAACAAACTGAAAGCACACTTGCACACTTACACAAATTTTTACAAAGCACACTCACACAATTTTTACAAAGCACACTCACTCTAAGAAAACAAAGAAAATTTAAATTGCTTGATGCCTACAATTGAATGGCATTAGAGTTTATATAGAAGGGAAAAGCTAAACTTAATAATTACAAAAGTAGGAATGAGCTAGCGAATCTTGCATGCTGTCTTCCAACAAGAATACTTTAGCAAGTGGAGACAAAATAAAGTAGGCGCATTCCTCAAAGCAAAGGACAATAATGCCTGATAAGGACTTATAGTCAACCCTAATAAGGAATTTTTGGTTGAATAAGTCTGATTCAAATTTTTGGACACAAAGAACTATGGATAATAGTTCCTTCTTAACAGTTGAATAATTAATTTTAGGACCAACCTAGACTCTTGAGGTGAATTTGACTAACTGTTCCTTCCCATTAATCCTCTGTTTGAGAATTCCTCCATAGCCTTTATCGGATGCATCAATCTCTACTATCTTAAAGGCTTTAGGGTTAGACAAGGCTAGACATGGTAATTCTTTGACCCCAGACTTAAATCTTTCTAACCGCTAAGGTATGAACAGTTGACCACTCATGGGGACTCTTCTTCAATATGTCAAATAGTGGTTTGGCGTCATAAGCTAATTCCTTATAGAACTCAGCTACGTGGTTTAAGCTTCTAAGAAACCTCTGAAGTTGAGTTTTATCTTTGATTTCGTCAGGAAACTTGTCAGCGAACTATATGGCTCTATCAGTGGGAATTATAGCGCCATTCTCAATGTTGTGCCCTAAAAATCTCATCTTTGTTTGGCATAGCTTGATCTTCTTAACTGAGACTACTAAACCAGCATATTTGACCACCTTAATAAAGGTAGCTAGGTGTTTGAAATGCTAATCAATGTTACTGCTAAATATAAGCACATCATCAATGTAAACAATAGAAAATGCTAAATAAGCATTGAAGATCTAATTCATGATCCTCTGAAACTCTGATGGAGCGTTCTTATGACTAAAAGGCATAACGTTCCATTCATAGTGTCCAAACAGAATTGTGAATGCCATCTTGTAATGGTCTGCTTCATCAATCTGTATCTGACAGTAAACATACTTTATGTCAAACTTGGAAAATATACTCGCATTATATAATCTGTTCAATAGGTCCTTTTTATTTGGTATGGGATACCGTATCCACCGTAGGGCCTTGTTGAGGGGCTTGTAGTTAATAATAAGCCTAGGAACACCTACTTTGAGCTTTGCCGCCTTTTCAACGTAAAAGGCTGGACAGCTCCATGGGCTTTGACTCTCTCTTATAAGCCCTTTTTATTCCAATTTAGAATCTCTTTCTTACAGACCTCTAAGTGACGAAGCCCCATAGCAATGGGCTGGGCCTTTGTTGGGATCTGTCTGTCATTGAAGCCTGCCTCATAAGGCAATTGCACCATATGCTTCTTACGGGCCCAAAAAGCATTGGGAACTTCTGCACATATTTCCTGGGCCATCTGTTGTTGAATTTCTTCTATTTTCCTCTTGACAGCTAGTAGTAATAATTGCTATTCCAGTTTCTCCTGATGGACTTCTTGAGATAAGGAAATGAGGAAATTTTCTTTATTTTAATCTTGCATTGAATAAGGTCAATTTCTTTAAGCTTTGGTTGGGTGTTGAATTCAAAATGAATTTCCCTCTCTCCTTTGAATGAAGTTATACCATACTCATCTATCTTCTTAATCGGATATAACATGTGGAGAAATGGATTACCTAGAATGATGGGATGAGATAATCCCTTGACCATTATAAATGGAATTCTGAAGCATATACCTTTGTTGCATATTGCAGCATCAGATAATTTATACTTTATCTTTAACCTCGAGCCATTTGCAGTATTTAGTACTTTTATAGTTTTATTGAGGTACCTGGATGGGACTATGCCTTCATTTATGTAGTTTAAATTGGCACCTAAATCAATAAGGGCCAGAGTGGTGAATGTATATTCTTTGTTTACCACTATAGTGACATAGGTATGCCACTTATGAGTTGTGACTTGATCCACTAAATTGATGTATTGAAGATTGTTGATCTTATCTTCATTTAGTGGATCTCTCTCTGCTCTATTAAGAGCTGCTTCTTCCTCATCGAATTCTAGCTCTGCTTCTTCTTTCCTTACTAACTCAATGAAAGAAACTCTATCTTTGAGATCTTGTAGCTCAGACTTGACTATGTTAATTTCTACTTTAAGCTCTACCATAGTCAGTTCTCTAGCCTTAGCTAACTTTGAGCCTTTGATTCTATCCATTATCTCCTTAAGATCATAAGGCTTATCTTGCCTTTCTGCTATCTTCTTTTCTAATGGATTGGAATGAGATGATGAGGCTTCTTCAGCTTTATAAAGCTGCAAGTACTTCTGTATTTATTCCTTCTTTTGCTCTGCATCTAGGATCTGATCAATAAGATCCAGAATCATATTTTCTTCTTTGGTGAGAACACAAAGTTCGTTCATTTGGCATAAAGCTTTATAGTAGTCACAATTTCCTTCATAATTTTCCTTAGAAGATGAAGGACCAAATGAGCTTGAGTCGAAACTTGAACTAGAGTCATAATCTAGTGCATTGATTCCATAATCATCCATCTCTGAATCTGTTTCAGTAATAAACAGATTAACAAGAGACTTTTTTAGACCTTCGTCAATAGATAAGGCCTGAATCTACTGCTTGACCTTGCATCTATTAGCATAGTGGCCCAGTTTGCCACATTTGTAGCAGATTACTATCTTCTTGGACTTTGATTTTCCTTTTGCCTTAGAATTAGGCTTTCTTCCTTTCTTCTTAGTATCATCCTTTGCATAATTCTTTTTGGACTGACGCCTGGGATAATACTTTTCTTTCTTGAAAGGCTTTTTCTTCTTATAAGAAGAAGTAATGGTGGATAACCAATTTGCTGACAGAAGTCGCCAAGTAGCTTCTTCTTAGTAGCTTTGTTTTCTTTTAGCTGTGTGTGTAGCTTCATTTAATTACACAAGGAGATTCCTTCAGTAACTACTTCTGCTGATAGCTCCCCGTAAGTATATAAACTATAAGGAATGCCTCCATCATACTTGGCTTTTATTCTGTTTCATACCCTCTCAACAAATAAGGGTGGTAACCCTAAGATGAACTTCTCCTTCCATATATCATTGCCATTGTCTTCTCTGGTGTAGACAGTTGAGAGAAAGACATCTTTGTACCATTTGTAATGGGATAGATCTGGACACCTTAAGTTCATCAGCTGCTCATGGGACTTGTCTAAATAAGACATTGTACTGCCAATGAAATTAATCCCTATAGTGTATAATAGGGTGTTGACTGCATCTGGTGTGGTCCTTGATGATGCCGTTGCTTGCTCACCAGGCTGTGCTAGGGGATATGTAACAGTTTCTATTTTCACTGCTCCCAAGATTTGCTATCTAGCTTGGACACTTAGGTAGAAATCCCACCAGCCTTTTAGCTGGCCAGTGAATCTTGCTATTATAACTTTGGCCACCATATCATTTGCGTTGTTCCTTGCTTTAGAAGCATTAGCAAACATGGTCATGTAGTGGATGACATTTTTAATCTGATATTCAGAAAGATCATCAATATTCCACTCAACTATTAAAGTGCATCATAGGCCACATAGTTGAATGATGAATCTTCATACTGCAGGTCTATTGGTGAAGGCCTAGGATAATAAGGCTTCATTGGCATGCTGGAACTCTTCTTAGGATAAATAATCCTATTGATCTTATTTGAACCTCCAGTATTTCTAGCTTCATTGAACATAGATTCAAGGTTGTTAATAAACCTCTCTTCAGAATGCTGAGAATTAACTTCTGAATCTGATTCTTCATCCGAACTAGGCTCAGACTCTTTTGGCTTCTTTTCCTCTTTAATAAGAGGAGTTAGACTCTTCTCAAGCTCTTAAGTTCTTCTTTTATTATCTAGTTTGATGCCTATTGAGGTGAGTCTCTTGACTAGCTCATCTACCATCTCTGTAGACTTCTCCTTAAAGAGATTGATATCCAGCTTGGTTGACTATATTGGTTTGAATAGCACCCTTTTCTTGTAGGAAGTGGATGCCTTTGCTGTGTCCTGACGAGGGATATACTTTCTTTAGAGTAGAGACTTAAGCTTCTATTCTCGTCAGCTGTTTGCCCATTGAGTCAAGTGTATAGTTTGTGAAATTGTTTTGCTGGACAATCTCTTCTAGATTCCTTTCTCCCTCTCCCCCCTTAAAAGGAGAGCCTTTAAACTCTTTCTCCTTCTCTCCTTTTATAGCAAGTTCTATAAGTGGAGGATGAAGGCTCTTGATGCTTTTGCCTTTGGGAGTCTAGTATAGCTTATAAGCTATATCCAAAGTGTTGAGGAACTTTAGACTGGAGAAATCTGGAAATGATTTTCTTTGCAACATGAAATAATGTTGCATGAAGTCAGGGAATGACTTAATTCCGTCTTTTTGGGTAATCCATTTCTCCACATGTTATATCTGATTAAGAAGATAGATGAGTATGGTATAACTTCATTCAAAGGAGAGAGGGAAATTCATTTCTCTGAAGCAAAAAAAAGAAAATACAAAAATTTGTATATGGCTTATTTAGCCAAAGACGGAATTAAGTCATTCTTTGACTTCCTGCAACATTATTTCATGTTGCAAAGAAAATCATTTCCAGATTTCTCTAGTCCAAAGTTCCTCAACACTTTGGATACAGCTTATAAGCTATACTGGACTCCCAAAGGCAAAAGTGTCAAGAGCCTTCATCCTCCACTTACAGAACTTGCCATAAAAGGAGAGAAGGAGAAAGAGTTTAAAGGCTCTCCTTTTAAGGGGGGCGAGGGAGAAAGGAATCTAGAAGAGATTGTCCAGGAAAACAATTTCACAAATTACATGCTTGACTCAATGGGCAAATAGCTTACGAGAATAGAAGCTTAAGTCTCTACTTTGAAGTAAGTATAGTATATCCCTCATCAGGACATAACAAAGGCATCCACTTCCTACGAGAAAAGGGTGCTATCCAAACCAATGGAGTCAACCAAGCTGGATATCAATCTGTTTAAGGAGAAGTCTACTAAAATGGTAGACGAGCTGGTCAAGAGACTCACCTCAATAGGCATCAAACCAGAAAATAGAAAGAAAGCACAAGAGCCTGAGAAGAGTCTAACTCCCCTTATTAAAGAGGAAAAGAAGCCAGAAGAGTCCAAGCCCAGTTCGGATGAAGAATCAAATTCAGAAGCTAATTCTTAGCATTATGAAGAGAGGTTTATTAACAACCTTGAATCTATGTTCAATGAAGTTGGAAATACTAGAGGTTCAAATAAGATTAATAGGATTATTTATCCTAAGAAGAGTTCCAGCATGCCAATGAAGCCTTATTATCCTAGGCCTTCACCAGTAGACCTGCAGTATGAAGATTCATCATTCAACTATGTGGCTTATGACGGCACTTCAATAGTTGAGTGGAATATTAATGGTCTCTCTGAATATCAGATAAAAAATGTCATCCATTTTATGACCATGTTTGCTAATGCCTCAATGGCAAGAAACAATGAGGATAACATGGTGGCTAAAGCAATAGTAGCTGGATTTACAGGCCAGCTAAAAGGTTGGTGGGATTTCTATCTGAGTCCCCAAGCAAGAGATCAAATTCTATCTACAAGCAAAACAGAAACTGTTACTTATCCAGCCATGCAGCCATGAGGCCAACCTACAGTCACCTTAAGGACTACACCAGATGCAGTCAACACCCTATTATATACTATAGGGATCAATTTTATTGGCAATACAACATCTTATTTAGATAAGTCCTATGAGTAGCTGATGAACTTAAGATGTCCAGATCTATCCCATTACAAATGGTACAAAGATGTCTTCCTCTTAACTGTCTACACTAGAGAAGACAATGGTAATGATATTTGGAAAGAGAAGTTCATCTCAAGGTTACCACCCTTATTTGCTAAAAGAGTTCGAAACAGAATAAAAGCCAAGTATGATGGAGGCATTCCCTACAGTTTATATACCAATAGGGAGCTATCAGCAGAAGTAATAGCTGAAGGAATCTCCTTGTGTAACGAAATGAAGCTACACACACAGCTAAAAGAGAACAAAGCTACTAAGAAGAAGCTACTTGGTGACTTTTGTGAGCAAATTGGTTATCCACCATTATTTTCTTCTTATAAAAAGAAAAAGCCTTTCAAGAAAGAAAAGTATTATCCCAGGCATCAGTCCAAGAAGAATTATGCAAAGGATGATACTAAGAAGAAAGGAAGAAAGCCTAATTCTAAGGCAAAAAGAAAATCAAAGTCCAAGAAGACAGTAATCTGCTACAAATGTGGCGAACTGGGCCACTATGCAAATAGATGCAAGGTCAAGCAACAGATTCAGGCCTTATCCATTGACGAAGGTCAAAAAAGTCTCTTATTAATCTGTTTATTACTGAAATAGATTCAGAGAAGGATGATTATGAAATCAATGCACTAGATTATGACTCCAGTTCAAGTTCCAACTCAAGCTCATCTGGTCCTTCATCTTCTAAGGAAAATTGTGAAGGAAATTGTGACTACTATAAAGCTTTATGCTAGATGAACGGGCTCTATGTTCTCACCAAAGAAGAAAATATGATTCTAGATCTTATTGATCAGATCCTAGATGCCTCATCCTCTTATGATAATCCATTACAGAAGAAGATAGCAAAAAGGCAAAACAAGCCTTATGATCTTAAGGAAATAATGGATAGAATCAAAGGCTCAAAGTTAGCTAAGGCTAGAGAACCGACTGCTGCTGAGTTTAAAGCATAAATTAACACAGTCAAGTCTGAGTTACAAGATCTCAAAGATAGAGTTTCTTACCTTGAGTTAGTAAGGAAAGAAGCAGAGCCAGAATTCGATGAGGAAGAAGCAGCTCTTAATAAAGCAGAGAGAGATCCACTAAATGAAGACGAGATCAACAATCTTCAATACATTAATTTAGTGGATCAAGTCACAACTCATAAGTGGCATACCTATGTCACTATAGTGGTAAACAAAGAATATACATTCACCACTCTGGCCGTTATTGATTCAGGTGCCAATTTAAACTGCATAAATGAAGGCATAGTCCCGTCCAGGTACTTTACAAAACTACAGAAGTACTAAATATTGTAGATGGCTCGAGGTTGAAGATAAAGTACAAATTATCTGATGCTGCAGTATGCAACAAGGGTATATGCTTTAGAATTCCATTTATAATGGTCAAGGGATTATCTCATCCCATCATTTTGGGTAATCCATTTCTCCATATGTTATATCCGATTAAGAAGATAGATGAGTATGGTATAACTTCATTCAAAGGAGAGAGGGAAATTCATTTTGAATTCATCACCCAGCCAAAGCTTAAAGAAATTGACCTTATTCAAGGCAAGATTAAAAATAAAGAAAATTTCCTCACTTCCTTATCTCAGGAAGTCCATCAGAAGAAACTGGAATAGCAGTTATTACTGCCAGCTGTCAAGAGGAAAATAGAAGAAATTCAGTAACAGATGGCCTAGGAAATATGTACAGAAGTTCCTAATGCTTTTTGGGCCCATAAGAAGCATGTGGTGCAATTGCCTTATGAGGCAGGCTTCAATGACAGACAGATCCCAACAAAGGCTCGACCCATTACTATGGGGCCTCGTCCCTTAGAGATTTGCAAGAAAGAGATTTCTGAATTGGAATAGAAAGGGCTTATAAGAAAGAGTCAAAGCCCATGGAGCTATCTAGTCTTTTACGTTGAGAATGTAGCAGAACTAGAGCGAGGTGTTCTAAGGCTTGTCATCAACTACAAGCCCTTTAACAAGGCCCTACGGTAGATACGGTATCCTATACCTAACAAGAAGGACCTGTTGAATAGACTGTGTAACGCTAGTATATTCTCCAAGTTTGACATGAAGTTCAGATATTGGCAGATACAGATTAATGAAGCAGACCGGTATAAGACTAAATTCACTGTTCCATTCGGACACTACGAGTGGAATGTCATGCCATTTGGTCTTAAGAATGCTCCATTAGAATTTCAGAGGATCATGAATGAGATCTTCAATGCTTATTCAGCATTTTCAATTGTCTATATTGATGACGTGCTTAAAATTAACAGTAATTTTGATCAGCACTTCAAACATCTATCTACCTTTATTAAGGTAGTCAAATATGCTGGTCTAGTAGTCTCAGCTAAGAAGATCAAGCTATGCCAAACAAAGATCATATTTTTAGGGCACAACATTGAGAATGGCACTATAATTCCCATTGATAGAGCCATACAGTTCGCTGCCAAGTTTCCTGATGAAATTAAAGATAAAACTCAACTTCAGAGGTTTCTTGGAAGCTTAAACTACGTAGTTGAGTTCTATAAGGAATTGGTTTATGACGCCAAACCACTATTTGACAGATTGAAGAAGAGTCCCCCTAAGTGGTCAACTGTTCATACCTTAGCGGTTAGAAAGATTAAGCCTAGGGTTAAAGAATTACTATGTCTAGCCTTGTCTAACCCTAAAGCCTTTAAGATAGTAGAGACTGATGTATCCGATAAAGGCTATGGAGGAATTCTCAAACAAAAGATTAATAGGAAGGAACAGTTAGTTAGATTCACCTCAGAAGTTTGGGTTGGTCCTAGAGTCAACTATTCAACTATCAAGAAAGAGCTATTATCCATAGTTCTTTGGGTTCAAAAATTTGAATCAAACTTACTTAATCAAAAATTCCTTATTAGGGTAGATTGTAAGTCTGTTAAGGGTATTCTCCTTAAGGATGTCAAAAACATAGCTTCTAAGCAAATCTTTGCCCGTTGGCAAGCCATTCTGTCTGTGTTTGATTTTGACATTGAGTTTATTAATGGTTCTACTAACTCATTGCCTGATTTTCTAACTCGAGAGTTTCTTACAGGAAATGAGTACCAGGAAAGGAACCAGTAACTCCAACCAAAAGGACTTATGAGTCCTTTAGCTCCAGCGGTCAAAGACAACCAGAAGACCACCTAAGAGATGATGCTTATTCTGCCAGCATCAAAGCTACATTTGATAAAGAAAACATTTTCCCTTATATTCCAATTTCCTATTATTTTCTGTTGATTATTGATGGAAAATTTATAGGGATGCAGCCTTATGAGGTTGCCAATATTTGTCTTGACAAGTTCTCTGTTAAAGGAAGAGATTATGATTATTATCAACGAGTTCTCAAAGAAACAGGTTCTGTTGAAATCACTTCCACAGTTAACAATGATAGAGACTATGCTTATAGCATGTTCGTGATAAAAAAGATTATCACGCTCGAGCAATGGGGTGGAAATCCTTTATCTCATAAGGATTATAATCTTCCATCTTTTTACAAATCAATTAATTATTTTGATTATATTCAAGCTTGGTCTGAGGCCTTATACTATGAGAACAGGCAACAGAAACATAGCTAGTGGATCCAATTCCAACTTAAAGGAGATTTTGAATTCCCCAATTGGTTCATTGATTGGTTTTATAACTGGGGAGTTTTTCCTATCATTTTTCCAGACCGAGTTAGGACTGTTTATGAATAGTTCATAGAAAGGAACCCTAAACGAGAATATCACCATCTTCTCTTTACTATTCTATATAAAGTTCCATGGATAGTCAGATGGGACTGGCAAATTCAGTCTATGCGCTCATTAAAGTTCGGTGAATCCAATAATATGGTTCCCTAGTTATGCAAAAGAGTTCTCACAAAATGGTGGGATAAGTTTAACTTTTTTGCTGACTCTTCTGTGTATGCAGCTGAAGGGGTTATTACTCTTATTAGAAGAAATGGAAGACTTACCATCAAAGATAATGAGTCCCAGGAGAAAATTCAAAATAAAAAATATAGTTCTTGGTCAAATCTCTTCTTTCAAAGTCACCAATTTAATTAAAGATTTACTTGGAGCAGTTTCTAAAGAAGATTTGAAGAACTGCTTTCTTTCAACCATTGGTGAAGGTGAAGAAGTGGGATCTTCCAGTCAAGCCAAACCCCGTGGTAGGCATGATCATCTCCTAGACAGAGAATCTGAAGAAGATGATGATGACAATCTGATGTCTGAAGACATGGCCCACCACCAAGATGCTCAGAATCCTTTTGACTGAGTCATCTTGTCTAGTTGTAGTGACTTATCTAGTCAGTTTGCATTATTATTCATAATGCATCCAAGCTGCTTTATTAAAGTTTCTTTATTAAAGCCTTATTTTTAGGCTTTATTTGATGCTTCGCGTGCCTTATCAGGCATTATTGTCCTTTGCTTTAAAGAATGCACCTACTTTATTCTGTCCCCCAATTGCTAAAGTATTCTTGGTGGAAGATAATGTGCAAGATTCGCCAGCTCATTCCTACTTTTGTAATTATTAAGTTTAGCTTTTCCCTTCTATATAAACTCGAATGCCATTCAGTTGTAGGTATCGAGCAATTTAAGTTTTCTTTGTTTTCTTAAAGTGAGTATGCTTTGTAAAAATTGTGTGAGTGTGCAAGTGTGCTTTTGGAGTGTTTTTTGAGTGTTCTTTTGTGTGATTTCTGTAAGTTATCTCTCTTCTTTAATAATATTTATCGATTAATTCATACATATTTCTTTCATATTTCTTTGTTTATTTTGTTATTATTGCTCTTTAAACTCTCACTCTTGCGCTAGCTTTCCCTAATGGTATCAGAGCCTAAGTTCTAGTTGAACCTATCTAGTTTTTTGTGAAACCCAAGTTGTATTTCCATTTGACCATTTAGCTGAGGATAGGCGCCGTTGGTCTCGGAGTAATATCGTTGATAGTGATCAAAAGATGGACAGACTCTTTGAAAGCTTAGGTAATTTTACCAGTAGCTCATCTAGCTCTGGAGGAAAGATGGAGAAGAAAAGTAAGAACAAAAATAAACAAATTCTTATGTTAGAAAATGTTGAACAATCGAGCAATTTAAGTTTTCTTTGTTTTCTTAGAGTGAGTGTGCTTTGTAAAAATTGTGTGAGTGTGCTTTGTAAAAATGTGAGTGTGCAAGTGTGCTTTTGGTGTGTTTTTTTTTAGTGTTCTTTCATGTGATTTTTGTAAGATATCTCTCTTCTTTAATAATATTTATCAATTAATTCATATATATTTCTTTCATATTTCTTTGTTTATTTTGTTATTATTGCTCTTCAAACTCTCACTCTTGCACTAGCTTCCCCTAATGGTAGGAAGCTAGCGCAAGAGTGAGAGTTGGAAGAGCAATAATAATAAAATAAACAAAGAAATATGAAAGAAATATGTATGAATTAATCGATAAATATTATTAAAGAAGAGAGATACCTTACAGAAATCACAAAAGAACACTCGAAAAACACACTAAAAGGACACTTGCACACCCACACAATTTTTACAAAGCACACTCACACAATTTTTACAAGCACACTCACTCTAAGAAAACAAAGAAAACTTAAATTACTCGATGCCTACAACTGAATGGCATTAGAGTTTATATAGAAGAGAAAAACTAAACTTAATAATTACAAAAGTAGGAATGAGCTGGCGAATCTTGCACGCTGTCTTCCACCTAGAATACTTTAACAAGTGGGGGACAGAATAAAGTAGGCGCATTCCTCAAAGCAAAGGAAAATAATGCCTGATAAGGCATGCGAAGCATCAGATAAAGCCTAAAAATAAGGCTTTAATAAAGCAACTTTAATAAAGTAGCTTGGACGCATTATGAATAATAATGCAAACTGACTAGATAAGTCACTACAATTGGACAAGATGACTCAGTCAAAAGGATTCTGAGCATCTTGGTGGTAGGCCATGTCTTCAGACATCAGATTGTCATCATCATCTTCTTCAGATTCTCTGTCTAGGAGACGATCATGCCTACCATGGGGTCTGGCTTGACTGGAAGATCCCACTTCTTCACCTTCACCAATGGCTAAGAGAAAGCAGTTCTTCAAATCTTCTTTAGAAACTGCTCTAAGTAAATCTTTAATTAAATTGGTGACTTCAAAAGAAGAAATTTGACTAGGAACTATATATTTTTTATTTTGAATTTTCTCCTGGGACTCATTATCTTTGATGGTAAGTCTTCCATTTCTTCTAGTAAGAGTAATAACCCCTTCAGCTGCATACACAGAAGAGTCAACAAAAAAGTTAAACTTATCCCACCATTTATTAGAACTCTTTTGCATAACCATAGAATTGTATTATTGGATTCACCGAACTTTGATAAGCACTTAGACTGAATTTTCTAGTCCCATCTGACTATCCATGGAACTTTATATAGGATAGTAAAGAGAAGATGGTGATATTCTCGTTTAGGGTTCCTTTCAACGAATTGTTCATAAGCAATTCTAACTCAGTCTAGAAAAATGATAGGAAAAACTCCCCAGTTATAAAACCAAGCAATGAACCAATTGGGGAATTTAAAATCTCCTTCAAGCTGGAATTAGATCCACCAGCTATGTTTCTGTTGCCTGTTCTCATAGTATAAGGCCTCAGACTAAGCTTGAATATAATCAAAATAATTAATTGATTTGTAAAAGGATGGAAGGTTATAATCCTTATGGGATAAAGGATTTCCACTCCATTGCTTGAGCGTGATAATCTTCTTTATCATGAACTTGCTATAAGCATAGTCTTTGTCATTTTTTACTATGGAAGTGATTTCAACAGAACCAGTTTCCTTGAGAACTCATTGATAATAATCATAATCTCTTCTTTTAACAGAGAACTTCTGGAAACATATATTGGCAACCTCATAAGGCTGCATCCCCATAAATTTCCCATCAATAATCAACAAAAAATAATAGGAAATTGGAATATAAGGGAAAATGTTTTCTTTATTAGATGTAGCTTTGATGCTGGCAGAATAAGCATCATCTCTTAGGCAATCTTCTGGCTGTCTTTGACCACTGGGGCTAAAGGACTCATAAGTCCTTTTGGTCAGAGTTGTTAGTTCCTTTCCTTTCCTAAAACTCATTTCCTATAAGAAATTCGCGGGTTAGAAAATCAGGCAATGAGTTAGAGGAACCATTAATAAACTCGATGTCAAAGTCAAACACAGACAATATAGCTTGCCAATGGGCAAATATTTGCTTAGATGTTATGTTCTTGACATCATTAAGGAGAATATCCTTAGTAGACTTACAATCTACCCTAATAAGGAATTTCTGGTTTAATAAGTCTGATTTGAATTTTTGGACACAAAAAACTATGGATAATGGTCTTCTTGACAGTTGAATAATTAATTCTAGGACCAACCCAGACTCCTGAGGTGAATCTGACTAACTGTTCCTTCCCATTAATCCTCTATTTGGGAATTCCTCGATAGCCTTTATCGGATGCATCAGTATCTACTATCTTAAAGGCTTTAAGGTTGGACAAGGCTAGACATGGTAATTCTTTGACCTAAGACTTAATCTTTCTAACCGCTAAGGTATGAATAGTTGACCACTCAGGGGGACTCTTTTTCAATCTGTCAAATAGTGGTTTGGTGTCATAAGCCAATTCCTAGTAGAACTCAGCTATGTAGTTTAAGCTTCCAAGAAACCTCTAAAGTTGAGTTTTATCTTTGATTTTGTTAGGAAACTTGTCAGCAAACTATATGGCTCTATCAATGGGAATTATAGTGCCATTTTGAGTAGTGTGCCCTAAAAATATGATCTTTGTTTGGCACAGCTTCATCTTCTTAGCTGAGACTACTAAACTAGCATGTTTGACCACCATAATAAAGGTAGCTAGGTGTTTGACATGCTGATCAATGTTAGTACTGAATATAAGCACATTGTCAATGTAGACAATAGAAAATGCTGAATGAGCATTGAAGATCTCATTAATGATCCTCTGAAACTCTGATGCAGCGTTCTTAAGACCAAAATGCATATTGTTCCATTTGTAGTGACCAAACGAAACTGTGAATGCCATCTTGCAACGATTTGCTTCATCAATCTGTATCTGCCAGCAGCTAGACTTCATGTTGAATTTGGAAAATATACTGGCGTTATACAGTCTGTTCAATATGTCCTTCTTATTTGGTATAGGATATCGTATCCACCACAGGGCCTTGTTGAGGGGCTTGTAGTTAAGAACAAGCCTAGGAACACCTCTTTCGAGCTTAGCTGCATTTTTGACGTAAAAGGCTGGGCAGCTCTATGGGCTTTGACTCTTTCTTATAAGCCCTTTTTGTTCCAATTCAGCAATTTCTTTCTTACAGATCTCCAAGTGTCGAGGCCCCATAGCAATGGGCCGTGCCTTGGTTGGAATCTGTCGGTCATTAAAGCCTGCTTCATAAGGCAGTTGGACCACATGCTTCTTTCGAGCCCAAAAAGCATTAGGAATTTCTACACAGATTTCCTGAGCCATCTGTTGCTGAATCTCTTTTATTTTTCTTTTGATTGCTGGCTATAATAACTATTGTTCTAGCTTCTTCTGATGAACTTCCTGAGATAAGGAAGTAAGGAAATTTTCTTTACTTTTAATCTTGCCTTGAATAAGGTCAATTTCCTTAAGCTTTGGCTGGGTGATAAATTCGAAATGAATTTCCCTCTCTCCTTTGAATGACATTATACCATATTCATCAAACCTTTTAATTGGATATAACATGTGGAGAAATGGATTACCCAGAATGACGGGATGAGATATTATAAATGGAATTCTGAAGCATATACCCTTGTTGCATACTGCAACATCAGATAACTTGTATTTTATCTTCAACCTCAAGCCATCTGCAGTATTTAGTACTTCTATAGTTTTGCTGAAGTACCTAGACGGGACTATGCCTTCATTTATATAGTTTAAATTGGCACCTTGTAAGGCCTCGCCCGAGCACCGGCCCGGTCCGCTAGAGGGAACAAGGATGCTCATTCGGATTTAGACTCACGATGGAACCCTCGGGTTCGAATTTGGTTTTGAAAAATGATTTTTGGGAGTCGCCACCCTAATTTATTTTTAAATGGGAAAATTAAGAAAAAACCTAATTGACTCCAATTTATTAATTTTTAAATTAATTTGCCCAAGGATAAAAATAACTAGCCTTCGAACCAGGTTGAGTTCGGGACTAGGTTTTTAGTTTTAAATAATCTAAATTTGGCTCTTAAGTTTATTTTGACTTAAAAATTGGATTTCATGAATGACATTTATAGGATGATGCATGAATATGGCAAATTATGAATGAATGGTGAAAATAAAACATTCACAAATTAATTAAAAAAAGAAAAAAAGAGGAAAAAGAGATTGATTGGGATTTGGATTTGAGTTTTGGATTTAGATTCCAAATGTGCCTACGTACCCCATTGAATGGGGATCAAAACCCACGTAGTTCGTTCCACTGTTAAGTGGAGGGGTTTAAGAGTTGATCAGATTGATTTTGGTTTGGGTGCGTTGAAAATGAGGAAAAAGGCTGATATCTTAACTTTTGGTGGGCGAAGTGTTTTACTGGACCAAAGTTTCATTTTATCGGGACTGGGTGATTGGATGGATTGGAAGATTAATTAATTAAAATGATTAATTAATTAATATGATGAAAGGAATGGATAGAGTAATTAATTAAAAGGATTAATTAATTAATTTGGATGAAAAGTGGATTAAGAAAAATGATTAATTTGATTTTGGAAAAAAGTGATTAATTAATTAATTAATTTTAATTTAAAAAAAGGAGTTTTAGTTAATTAAAAAGATTAATTAACTTGGTTAGGGTGAGATAATTAATTAATTAAAAAGATTAATTAATTAATTAGAGAGTGATTGGAGGGAGAAGAAGAGAGGAATTTGAGGATAACCATCTACTCAAACTCAAGGGATGTGTAAAAATAAGGGAATGGGAGCCTATTTATAGGCAAATGGGTGGAGGGTAGTTTAGGTAATGGAAATGTGAAAAGACCATGGGGATGGGGTCAGAAAATGGCTGATAACTAGATAAAGAGGGGTAAAAAGGTCATTTTACGCATGTGGAGCCCACTGGAGCAGGATGGGGGCGTGTCCTAGTGCGGCGCCGCACAAGCCTATGCGGCGCCGCGTTAGGCCTTTGCAGCGTGCCGCAAAGGGGTGGTGTGGTACCGCGCAGACTTGACGCGGTGCCGCACGACTCCCGTGTAGCACGCCACTTGGCATGGCACGCTTCCTGAGGTTATTTTTTTTTTAGAGATTGGTTGTTGGTATGGAGTTTGAGGAATTTGGATGATTGGTGGCAATGTAAATAAAGTCTAAAAAATTTTCTTTCGGGGGCAGCGCCCCCGAATCCCTGCCTGCTAACCAGTTAGCGGGACCACCGTAATAGCTCAGTGCAATGAGTTAAATTCAGCAAGTGCTAAGGCTGTGGTTAGATGCTAAGGGTGTTAAATTGAGGGTTCACAGTTGCCCCCTCATTAGAATTGGCTTTAGACAAAAAGTGATTCTGATGATTATGAACGCTGGGAAGAGATGCCATGTCAGACTTTTGGCTTGTGTGTTCTTGTCATGTCCTTGGGAGGAGGACCTCTAAGATAAATGAAACTTTATCAATGACTATTTGTTTGGCCTTGATGTTGGTTGCAAAAATGGTTTCAGTGAATTTTAATTAAGGCTATCCGTTCGGCCCTAATGTTAGAGATGAAGAATGTTTGGGGCGAATCTCATTCAAGGCTATCTGTCCAGCCTTAATAGAGAAAGTTTGGTGAATTTCAATTAAGGTTATCTGTTCGGCCTTAATGTTGAAGATAGAGAAGGTCTGAAGTGAATCAAGACTATCTGTCTGGCCTTAATGTTGGAGGTAAAGATGATCTGGAGTAAATTTCAATCAAGGCTATCTTTCCAGCCTCAATGTTGGAGATAAAGAAGATTTAGGGTAAATCTCAATCAAGGCTATCTGTTTGGCCTTAATGTTGGAGGTAAAGAAGATTTTGGACAAGATCTCAATCAAGGCTGTCTGTCTGGCCTTAATGTCGGAGGTAAAGATTTGGGTAAATATCAATTAGGGCTATCTATTTGGCCTTAATGTTGGAGATAAAGAATAATTAAGACTATCTGTCCAGCCTTAATGTTGGAGATAAAGATGATCGGGGGCAAATCTCAATCAAGGCTATCTATTCAGCCTTAATGTAAAGAAGATTTTGGATAAGATAAATTAGTAAAAAGAGAGCCTTGACCTATGGCGAGTTGACTCGCGAGATTCTGAGGAAGAGCCTCTGTTTATGGCTAGTTGGCTTAAGATTTTGGTTGTGCTAAAGAAACTTGGGTTTCTGAATGTGAAGGGTTAGGCCTTTCAGAAGGCTCAAAGGAACTTTGCTAGAGTAAAGGGACTCTAGAAGTCACACTTTGTTGATTAGATATGAAAAGGTATCATTTAGCTTCAAAGAGACACTGGTCAGTTTTAGGAGGTGTCAGTAAGCTTGGAGGAAGTATTGGTCAGCTTTAGGAGATGTCAGTGAGGTTATTGGCTCAGCTTATGCATGATGGTGTATGATTGCAGATGATTGCATAGGTACTGGTGCACAGATGATGCATGCATGTTTTAGTATTCATAGACCTTTTGCTTGACTTTTATACCATGTATGATTTGCGATGATGCCTGTAATGGATGATTGCATGAATACATAAGGGTAGAGACATGCATGTGTGGACTAAGAAACTCGACAAAGCTGAGGAATTCAACTTGGGTTGATATGGAAAAATTGCCATGGTGGCATTATGAGGAGTTCGAGGGGTTGCTTCAGATCTCAGAATCTGGTGGCCCATGGTTTCAATTTTGGTGCTGCCGAGAAGGAGCTATGCCTATTCCAGAGAGATAGGGAATATGGCTTAGCTGTGACTCAAAGGCAACTCTAGTGGTGATAAAATTCAAAGTCTGGCATTTTTTGAATTTTTCAAGAGTTTTTGACTTGCCTCAGGATGTTGCAAGCTAAATGATGGTTGGTGATAGTTAAGTGAATTTGACCACTGTGATTGAAAAGTTCCATGATTCCAGTGACCAGGGAGATATAAGGGGTGTAGAGGCTCAACATGAGGGTCTTGATTTTCTGTTTGAGTGTCAGTTACGGGTTTGTTGGTTTGGGTGATGCCACAGAGGTATTTTATGGCTAGAGCTGTGCTGGCGAAGACACTGATGAGCCTCAATTTCTTTGTTAAGGATTTAGAGAGATGAATTGTCTTGTCAGTTATTCCCTAGTGATAAAAATTTGTCTATTCTTACCCTTTCTGCTTTGGTGCTTTATAGATGTCTGTTTCAGGTTTTGGGTTATCTCAAAAGCGTGGTTGATGGATCATTTTCAGGTGCTGGCCCCTGCTTTTCAGTCTGCTCATGCTTTATTGATACTTGGTCAGAGATCACATAGGATGACTGCTTGCAACTTGCCCTCGGCAGACACATTTTTAGCACTACCAATTGTAGAGGATTTGATCTCTCATGACCGGGAGCCATGGGTGTTGAGTGATTTGCCTGTTGGGCTTAGTTTGAATGACTTTCCACTAGGGAGTAAGGATCTTAAGGCAGATGGGACAAACTCAGGACGTGCCTCTAGCTTTTCTTTCTTGGAGTTTATGCAGATCACAACTCCCATTGCTAGAGCTATCAGGTGATGGCTGGCTAAGGGGTTATCATGCTATTTATTTTGGGATTTCACTTGGGATCACAGAAAGGTTGATAAAGGTGGTTTGGCCAATTGAGAAAGAGTACCAAGTTGCCCTGTGGAGGGTGACATAGCTGAGGAAGGATGGGCTGCAAGAGAAGCCATTGGTGGAGCGAGGATTGCAACATAGACAGAGGGGTGACTCAATCTTTGAAGAAGACTCGAGGATCTACTGGAAGTGCAACACCATGGCTTACAGTAGAGACTCAAAGAAGGATATTGTGACAGACTTTGACTTTGATGAGGACACGAGAGATTTGCATCTTAGGAGGTAGAGGAGGACTAGCTAGGCCATGACTTCAGACGTGACTTTTTTTTTTAAGTAATTACAGGTTGATAAGACTACACAAAATAGGATAAGCTATAGACGACAATGAAAGGGCTATCCTTTATGATGGGTTTGTATTTTGCAAGATTTGATCATCATTGAATGAGACATCTTTTATCTTTGCTCTAATTCCTACCTAAGCCGCCCTTTTAGGTTTTCAGCTTAGTGAGCATTCTCTTTTTTTTTAGGCAAAAGAATCAAGTGAATGATGTACTAGGCACAAAGAAAATGAGAATGTGATACAAAAAAAAATATTTTGTATTATGATTTGGACCGCACCCGAGTAAGGCTGCCTACGTATCCCTTACATCACTTTTTCATCGATTTTTTCTTTTAGGGAGAATCAGGTCCACGTAGTTCTGATTACATACGCATGAGAAATAAAAATGAAATACAGATGTCATCTTCGGATGATGTATCATTTCAACTGATCCAGGTTGCCAAGATAGGAGAATTCACTTTCGTCCACGCTCATGAAGATAGTGCCTCTGTCGGATAGGATCTTCCTATTTTGTCTTCATTCTTTGCAGCTTCTTCTTGGCAAGCTTTTTGTAGGTCAGGATCTTGTAAACTGTAATGCTTGGAGTATCCCTATCATGTCCTTGTCTTTGTGCATAATAGCTTATGATCTTTTCACTATTGTCATGCTGATGTAATGTATGAGATTTTTTTCTGTGCCCTAATTAGTTGATCCTTTTGCCTTTTTTTTTATTATATATTTTTTTTATTTTTATTTTTTTTGAAATTTTTTTGTTCTTTTCTTTTTTTTTTTTTAAAGATGTCCCATTTAAAGATAAATCAGAAAAAATTAATGCAAATTAAAAAAGCTCAAAATTTTATTACTGAAAAAAGAGTCCCATCACGAGTACATTAAAGGATAAGCCTAAAAGATGAAATACAAACTCAAAAGGACAAGATCTAATAGACTCAAATTCAAAAAAAGATTTAATAGAAACAAACTCAAAAGACTTTGACATAGACTCTAACTCAAGTGACTTCCACACTAACTCAAATGACTCTGACATGGATCCGGAGAACTTGGATAAGGGCACAATAGTGTTGGCACTCTTCTCAAAATACCAGTTATTAGATGAAGCTTTGAGATGGTTGGGTGTGGTCGGTGGTTTAGAGAAGGATACGTGGTAGTGCTAGACTTTGGGTTTGGGAGCAATGATGTCTCCATTGTCAATGAGGTCTTGGATTTTATGCTTCAGAACCTGCCATGCATCAGTTTTGTGCCCCGGCCCTTGATGATAATCGCAGTGCTCATTAGCATTATAACCCTTAGGCAAGGGGTTTGGAGGAGGTCATGAGTCTAAAGGCTTAACCATGTTAGCCTCTAAGGTTTTCTTATAAACGACGCTAAGGGGCATGCCCAGCTCAGAGAAAGTCCTCCTTGTTTTCCAATTCATCTATTGGTGACAGGACATAACATTTACCTCTCCCTCTCTTTGGGTGGAGTTGGTGGTGTTCTTGTGATACCTAGAGGATTCATCTTTGATTTGTCTTGATTGAATCAAATCCTTGATCTTGGTGGCGGTGGCAATGAGAGCTTCGAAGCTGGGGAGGTACTGTGTTTGCAGATGAGCCTGATATTTGGGGAGGAGGTTCTTGACGATGATATCAATTTGCTCTACTTCAGATGAACGGTTCACCATTTGAGCCACTTTTGTCCTTCACCTTGTAAGGAACGCGGTGAAGGATTCTCTTGGTCCTTGTTTGGTGGTTTCCAAATCTCGACGGGTGACATCCACCTCGATGTTATAGTGGTATTGTTTGACAAATGCATTACATATGTCATCCTAAGTCTTGTGATTTTTGTCGAGATCTAGTAACCACTTAATAGCAGCTCCGGTCAACGACTGCTGAAATAGTTGGGCAAGGAGCTCATCATCCATGCTAAAAGGTCTCATAGCACCCACATACATCTTGAGATGAGTTTTAGGACACGTGGTGCCATTAAACTTGTCCATGACTGGCATTTTGAATTTTGGTGGAACTCATGCATTTGGGAAGAGAGCTAAGGAGTCCACATCTATCATGTCCTCGTGCTTTTTGACATTCTTGAGCATTTTTTCCATGACCTCAACTTTCTCCATCAATTTCTTAGCTTCGAGAAAGCTAAAAAAATCGCCACTTTGAAAATGATTCGTAGTGGGAGAGGGAGCGATTGTGTTTAAGTCCATGGTAAGAGAGATTGGAGTCTCAGGTGCTTTCCCTTTATCGGTGAGATCGATAATAGGAGGAGTAAAAGTAGGGGCATGGCTAGTCCCGGCTTGGGTAGATGCAAGCTCAACACGAGCAGGAGAGGGAGTGACAGTGGCATTGGTCATTTCTTTGACCTCATTGATGATGGACTAGAGTTGGGAGTTGAGGGCATCAGTAAAGGTGGCAGATTGGACATTGAGAGCATTGATAAAAATTTTAGCCTGGGTCTGAACAGCGGTGGTGAGTGCGGCTTGAAAAGTTTCCTTTTGTTTCTTGAGGAGGCTGGTGAAGAAAGCGCTCATGGCATCTTGATCGAAGTTGGAGGTATTGGCCATTGGTACCTTGAAACAGACAGAAAAAATGGATAAGAAAACAGATTTGTGAAGGAAAAATGGCATGAATATGAAGATGTGTCGGGAAAAGGATTCCCTCCACATGGTTGGTCACCAAGTTTTTATGTTGACAGGGTGAGTATGTGAGGTGTTTTTGAGGTAACAGACCACCAGTTTGGGTCTTTGAGGTGTTTGACCTTGTTGAGCTTCCCATATTGTGTATGCATGATCATGGCATGATGCATGCTGAAAAAGGTTTCATGAACATGCAAAAGTATCGATTATTACGGTACATGGAACCTAAGGTCAAAGGCTAAGGCGACTATATGCATAAGGGTAAAGGGTGGTTTGATTTAAGGGTCCCTATCCCACTAGATCATCGATATACCTAACCACATGTGAGGCAAGGAGCCTCATGTGGGTCCAACAGTACTAACTGCTCGTTACACCACCGAAATAATCGGGGATTCATCGCGGGGTGGAATGCTTTCGCTATCTTCCAACATACTCAAAGAGAATTGTTGAGCTAATGCTACTTGCCATCTAAAAAGTTTCCCTAAAGCTAAGGTTGAGGTAAGGAGCCTTTTATTATGCAAAGTGATGCATGAAAGTCAAATTATACTTAATGAGCCAAATGGAGATTATTTTAGAAAAATTTTTCCTTAACCAAATAGTAATCCTCTTATTTTCCTTTTTATTAAAAAAAGGTGGTAACTAGTCCCCAGTGGAGTCACCAGCTATAAGGCCTCGCCCGAGCACCGGCCCGATCAGCTAGAGGGAACCGAGATGCTCATTCAGGTTTAGACTCACGATGGAACCCTCGGGTTCGGATTTGGTTTTGAAAAATGATTTTTGGGAGTCGCCACCCTAATTTATTTTTAAATGGAAAAATTAAGAAAAAACCCAGTTGACAACAATTTATTAATTTTTAAATTAATTTGCCCAAGGATAAAAATCACTAGCCTTCGAACCAGGTTGAGTTCGGGGACTAGGTTTTTGGTTTTAAATAATCTAAATTGGGCTCTTAAGTTTATTTTGATTTAAAAATTGGATTTCATGAATGACATTTATAGGATGATGCATGAATATGGCAAAATATGAATGAATGATGAAAATAAAACATTCACAAATTAATTAAAAAAAGAAAAAAAGAGGAAAAAGAGATTGATTGGGATTTGGATTTGAGGTTTGGATTTAGATTCCAAACGTGCTTACGTACCCCATTGAATGGGGATCAAAACCCACGTAGTTCGTTCCACTGTTAAGTGGAGGGGTTTAAGAGTTGATCAGATTGATTTTGGTTTAGGTGCATTGAAAATGAGGAAAAAGGCTGATACCTTGACTTTTGGTGGGCGAAGTGTTTTACCGGACCCAAGTTCCGTTTTATCAGGACCGGGTGATTGGATGGATTGGAAGATTAATTAATTAAAATGATTAATTAATTAATATGATGAAAGGAATGGATAGATTAATTAATTAAAAAGATTAATTAATTAATTTGGATGAGAGGTAGATTGAGAAAAATGATTAATTTGGTTTTGAGAAAAAAAAAGTGATTAATTAATTAAAAGGATTAATTAATTAATTTGGATGAAAAGTGGATTAAGAAAAATGATTAATTTGATTTTGGAAAAAAGTGATTAATTAATTAATTAATTTTAATTTTAAAAAAGAGTTTTAGTTAATTAAAAAGATTAATTAACTTGGTTAGGGTGAGATAATTAATTAATTAAAAAGATTAATTAATTAATTAGAGAGTGATTGGAGGGAGAAGAAGAGAGGAATTTGAGGATAACCATCTACTCAAACTCAAGGGATGTGTAAAAATAAGGGAATGGGAGACTATTTATAGGCAAATGGGTGGAGAGTAGTTTAGGTAATGGAAATGTAAAAAGACCATGGGGATAGGGTCAGAAAATTGCAGATAACTGGACAAAGAGGGGTAAAAAGGTCATTTTATGCATGTGGGGCCCACTAGAGCAGAATGGGGGCGTGTCCTGGCTCAGTGCCGCACCAGGCCTATTCGGCGCCACGTCAGGCCAGCGGTGCAGTACCGCACAGACTTAACGCAGTGCCACACGGTTCCCGTGCGGCACGCCACTTGGCATGGCACACTTCCCGAGGTTATTCTTTTTTTTTTTGTTTTTTTTAGAGATTGGTTGTTGGTATGGAGTTTGAGAAATTTGGATGCCTGGTGGCAATGTAAATGAAGTCTAAAAAATTTTCTTTTGGGGGCACTGCCCCCGAACCCTTGCCCTCTAACTGGTTAGCGGGACCATCGTAATAGCTCCGCGCAATGAGTTAAATTTAGCAAGTGCTAAGGCTGCGGTTGGATGCTAAGGGTGTAAAATTAAGGGTTCACAGTTGCCCCCTCATCAGAATTGGCTTTGGACAAAAGGTGATTCTAATGATTATGAACACTGGGAAGAGATGCCATGTTAGAATTTGGGCTTGTGTGTTCTTGTCATGTCCTTGGGAGGAGGACCTCTAAGATAAATGAAACTTTATCAATGGCTATCTATTTGGCCTTGATGTTGGTTGCAAAAATGGTTTCAGTGAATTTTAATTAAGGCTATCCGTTCGGCCCTAATGTTGGAGATGAAGAATGTTTGGGGCGGATCTCATTCAAGGCTATCTGTCCAGCCTTAATAGAGAAATTTGGTGAATTTCAATTAAGGTTATCTGTTCAGCCTTAATGTTGAAGATAGAGAAGGTCTGAAGTGAATCAAGGCTATCTGTTCGGCCTTAATATTGGAGGTAAAGATGATCTGGAGTAAATTTCAATCAAGGCTATCTGTCTAGCCTCAATGTTGGAGATAAAGAAGATTTGGGGTAAATCTCAATCAAGGCTATCTGTTTGGCCACCGTAATAGCTCCGCGCAATGAGTTAAATTTAGCAAGTGCTAAGGTTGCGGTTGGATGCTAAGGGTGTAATGTATGTTCTTTGTTTACCACTATAGTGACATAGGTATGCCACTTATGATTTATGACTTGATCCACTAAATTAATGTATTGAAGATTGTTGATCTCATCTTCATTCAATGGATCTCTCTCTGCTCTATTAAGAGTTGCTTCTTCCTCATTGAATTCTGGCTCTGCTTCTTCTTTCCTTACTAACTCAAGGAAAGAAACTCTATCTTTGAGATCTTGTAGCTCAGACTTGACTGTGTTAATTTCTACTTTAAGCTCTGCCACAGTCGGTTCTCTAGCCTTAGCTAACTTCGACCCTTTGATTCTATCCATTATCACCTTAAAATCATAAGGCTTGTCTTGCCTTTCTGCTATCTTCTTTTCTAATGAATTGGAATGAGATGATGAGGCTTCTTCAACTTTATAAAGCTGTAAGTACTTCTGTATTTGTTCCTTCTTTTACTTTGCATTTGTGATCTGATCAATAAGATCCAGAATCATATTTTCTTCTTTGGTGAGAACACAGAGCTCGTTTATCTGGCATAAAGCTTTATAGTAGTCACAGTTTCTTTCACAATTTTCCTTAGAAGATGAAGGACCAGATGAGCTTGAGTCGGAACTTGAACTGGAGTCATAATCCAATGCATTGATTTCATAATCATCCTTCTTTGAATTTGTTTTAGTAATAAACAGATTAATAAGAGACTTTTTTAGACCTTTGTCAATGGATAAGGCCTGAATCTGCTGCTTGACCTTGCATCTATTAGCATAATGGCTCGGTTTGCCACATTTGTAGTAGATTACTATCTTCTTAGACTTTGATTTTCCTTTTGCCTTAGAATTAGGCTTTCTTCCTTTCTTTTTAGTATCATCCTTTGCATAATTCTTCTTGGATTGACGCCTGGGATAATACTTTTTTTTTGTAAAAGGCTTTTTCTTCTTATAAGAAGATAATAGTGGTGGATAACCAATTTGCTCATAGAAATCACCAAGTAACTTCCTTTTAGTAGCTTTGTTCTCTTTTAGCTATGTGTGTAGCTTCATTTCATTACATAAGGAGATTCCTTCAGCTATTACTTCTACTAATAACTCCCCATAAGTATATAAACTGTAGGGAATGCCACAATCATACTTGGCTTTTATTCTATTTCGTACCCTCTCAGCAAATAAAGGCGGTAGTCCTGAGATGAACTTCTCCTTCCAGATATCATTGCCATTGTCTTCTCTGGTGTAGACAGTTGAGAGGAAGACATCTTTGTACCATTTGTAATGGGATAGATCTGGACACCTTAAGTTCAACAGCTGCTCATGGGACTTGTCTAAATAAGACATTGTACTACCAATAAAATTGATCCCTATAGTATATAATAGGGTGTTGACTGCATCAGATGTAGTTTTTGAGGAGACTATAGGTTGACCTCCTGGCTGTGCCGGTGGATAAGTCACCATTTTTGTCTTACTTATAAAGAGGATTTGATCTCTTGCTTGGGGACAGAGGTAGAAGTCCCACCGTCCTTTCAACTAACTAGTGAATCCCGCTACTATAGCCTATAGCCTTAGCTACCATATCATCTGCATTATTTCTGGCTTTCGAGGCATTAGCGAACATGGTCATGTAATAGATGACATTTTTAATTTGATATTCAGAAAGACCGTCAATATTCCACTCAACTATTAAAGTGCTGTCATAGGCCACATAGTTGAATGATGAATCTTCATACTGTAGGTATACTGGTGAAGGCCTAGGATAATAAGGCTTTATTGGCATGCTAGAACTCTTCTTAGGATAAATAATCCTATTGATCTTATTTGAACCTCCAATATTTCCAGCTTCATTGAACATAGATTTAAGGTTGTTAATAAAGCTCTCTTCAGAATGATGAGAATTAGCTTCTGAATCTGATTCTTCATCTGAATTAGGCTCGGACTCTTCTGGCTTTTTTTCCTCTTTAATAAGAGGAGTTAGACTCTTCTTAGGCTCTTGAGTTCTTCTTTTAGTATTTGGTTTGATGCCTATTGAGGTGAGTCTCTTGACCAGCTCATCTACCATCTCTGTAGACTTCTTCTTAGAGAGATTGATATCCAGCTTTGTTGACTCCATTGGCTTGAATAGCACCCTTTTCTCAAAGGAAGTGGATGCCTTTACTATGTCCTAATGAGGAATGTATTCTGCTTATTTCAGAGTAGAAACCTAGGCCTCAATCCTTGTCAGTTGTTTACCCATCGAGTCAAGTGTATAGCTTGTGAAATTGTTCTGCTCGACAATCTCTTCTAGACTCTTTTCTCCCTCTCCCCCTTAAAAGGAGAGCCTTTAAACTCTTTCTCCTTCTCTCCTTTTACCGCAAGTTCTGTAAGTGGAGGATAAAGGCTCTTGATACTTTTGCCTTTGGGAGTCCAATATAGCTTATAAGCTGTATCCAAAGTGTTAAGGAACTTTAGACTGGAGAAATCTGGAAATGATTTTCTTTGCAACATGAAATAATGTTGCAGGAAGTCAGGGAATGACTAAATTTCGTCTTTGGCTAAATAAGCCTTATACAAATTTTTATACTTTCTTTTTTCTGCTTTAGAGAAATGAATGAGAAACCATTTTTCGAATGGAGTTTCTTCTGAAGAGATAGTGGCTAGATGTAAGCCCATAATGCTTTCTTTGTCATAGCCCATGTCAGAAAGAGTTGGACTTTGAGGAGAATTGGAAGGTTCTTCTGTTTTGTACTGAGGAAGTCCAATGTCATCTAAAGTCTTCTTTACTCCTGATAAGGAGGGTGACTTGGTGACAGGTTCTGGATAAGAAACCTTAGGAGGAGGCTCTGAATAAGAGCTTCTAGGTGGATTGAAGGATCAAACTGAAGGAGTTCTAGAGATGTTTGAGAATGATCTTCTGTCAGGTTGTAACCTAACAGATCTGCTTATGGAAAAGACAATCTCCACATTTCCATCTTTGTCTTCTTTAATCTCCTGTATGGAACATGATTCCTCCTTCTTCTTAGGAATCGCTTCTTCCTATACCCAGTTATCAGGTAGGTTCACCTGATCCCATGCAATCTGCTTAGGCACCATCAAATTTCCTTTTGACAGATTTGTCAAAAAGAGAGTTATAGATCCTTTTGGTGTAAGCAGCTTTGTTGATGACTCCCTCAAATTAGGGACAATAGAATTCATGGCTTTGTAGTGGATTCTGTAAATAAGAATCACGTTCTCTAATGTCGGCAACATGCTATACCCTTTTGTCTTCATATCCAACGTTATAGCATTTAAAATGTGTGGATCTGAAATAGATAGAGTAAAGTTAGGGTAACATGGAAATAAATAGGGCCATTACAAGGAGTAGATTCTACCACTCCAAATAAGGAGTCATGAAATTTATTGTGTCCTTTGTCTCTGACACAAAGGATGGCTACTATGTTGAGACCTAGTCGGGTAGCAAGTTTGAGCGCTACTTGAACCATGCTGATGTGGAGAAATTAATATTTTTCTTTGTGTTTCTCTATTAGGTCATTTGGTAACAGGCTGAATGAACTGGAACCATCATGGATGGGCACAGCCTATTCTACTGTCTTAACTACATAATTAGACTTAAACACAAAATTAGACAAAAGGGTACGACATGCTACCTGGCTCAGAGAATGTAATTCTTATTTACAAAATTCATTACAACGCCATGAATTCCATTGTCCCTAATTTGAGGGAGTCATCAACGAAACTGCTTAGGCCGAAAGGATCTATAACTCTCTCTTTGACAAATCTGTCAAAAGGAAATTTGATGGTGCCTAAGCAGATTACATGGGATTAGGTGAACCTACCTGATAACAAGGTATTGGAAGAAGCGATTCCTAAGAAGAAGGAGGAATCAAGTTCCATACAGGAGATCAAAGAAGATAAAGATGGAAATGTTGAGATTCCCTTTTCCAAAAGCAGATCTGTTAGGTTAAAACCTGATAGAAGATCATTCCGAAACATCTTCAGAACTCCTTAATATATATACACAAACGTTAACATATAAATACACATACGTTAATATACATATACACATAAGTATATGTATATATACACATATGTATATGAACATGTACACATACATACATATATATATATATATATATATATATATATATATATATATATATACACATACGTATATATATATATATATATATATATATATATATATATACACACACACATATATATGTATATACACATACGTTAAAATATATATACACATACGTATATGCGTATATACACATACATATATATATATACACATACATACATATATATACACATACAAACATACATACATACACACATAAATAAATATAAATGTATGTGCGCATGTGTGTGTATTTGTGCGTGTGCGTGTGTGTGTGTGTGTATATATATATATATATGTATGTAT